>PVJH01005972.1:0-106436 GCA_004026705.1 Nesogale talazaci | reverse complement strand
TTTTCTTCCTCTTTGTACTCCTTCCTAGTGCTTCCCATTTCCCCCACCCTCAGCCCCACCCCACTGTGCCTCTGGGAGACTGTCAATCCACTTACTGTCGCTTTAATGGAGTGTCAAGCTTTTGCTTAGAATTTAAACAGTAAACCATTTGTACCACCTGGAGACTCTTGCTGCTACCCCTATTACATTTATTTATTAAGTAGCCCAAGGGTCTCAGGAGGGAATGCTCTTCATTCCAGGCAAGGGAGGCATCTGACTACACAGTTAACCAGAACTTTATTGCCCAGATCTTCAAAAAATAATATCCTGTCCATCATCAAGATGCCCCAACTCCTCATTTTGCAGTATTTCTTTAGTTAAGCTAACCATGATCTTGATCATTCACACCCATATGCTGAGAAAGGATACTTTCCTAACTCAATTTAAAATTTTTTTCCTAACAGCAGATTTTTCATAAGTATTGAAAAGTGGAGAGAATGGATTATTGGAAGACAGATAAGAAAATGGATTAGATACTGCCAAAATGATTGTCCAGGAGCCCTGATGGTGCAGTGGGTTACAAGTAGGGCCGGGAACCACAGGGACAGCTCCATTCTGTCCTGTGGGGTCACTGTGTGGGGGAGTTCATTCAATGGCAGTGATTTCAAGGTGAATGTCTTCCTAATTCAGGTGGACGATAGCAACCAATTGATCGTACTTCACAATTTCAACTACGTAGGACTCTTCATTGTGATGAGATGTAATTAATTTGCATCTTTCTTTTAAGAAGAATGAGAACATTATTTACAAATAAATAGAGGTTCTAGATGATATGAGAACTAGAGAAAGTCTTATGCAAAAATAAAACTGCCAAAAACTAGGATGGAAGGTTTTCTTAAGAGTTAAGTTTTTATTTGTACTTATTAAAAGAGCTTCGGAGACTTAATTAGATGCAGGTTTTTTTATTATAGTCACTTTGCGGACAAGCTAAAAAGAATACATAAGATTGATTACATTCTTTCTAAACATTTTTGTATCCAAAGTCCAACTTTACCTTCAGCCTCAGACGCCACTGTCCTTATTTGTCCCTTTTGTGTTTCCCATACAATATTGCCCTCTGTTCTATCAACTTCACTGGTGATTCAGCCTTTCATAACATCACCCACTAAAGAGCAAACAGTCTTTACTTTCTTTCCTGGCAACGAAATAAATGTTCACTGGTATTATTGTGCAATTATTTTTATATTAGGAAGTAGACTATTATTTTTAATCATTTTATTGGGGGTTCATAAAACTCTTATCACAATTCATAATCCATCCACTATATGCAAGGCACATTTGTACATTTGCTGCCATCATCATTCTCAAACATCCTCTTTCTACTTAAGCCCTTGGTTTTAGTTCATCATTTTTCTCCTTCCTCCCTGCTCCCAACTCCATAATGAACCCTTCATAACTTATTAACTATTATTATTTTGTCATATCGAACATAGTCTGATGTCTTCTTTGACCCACTTCCCTTATGTCCATACTCCAGGGAGAAGGTTATATGTAGATCCTTGTCATTGCTTCCCTCTTTCTATCCCACCTTCCATCCAGACTTCCAGTAAAATCACTCTTACCACTGGTCCTGAAGGGATCATTGGTACTTAATTCCCCATATTTCTGGCTCCTATCCATACTAGTGTACATTCCTTGGTCTAGCTGGATTTGTGAGGTAAATTTAGGATCATGATAGTGGGGAGGGAGGGAAAGTTACATATTTCATTGTTGCTACACTGTACCCTGACTGGCTCATCTCCTCCCTGTGACCCCTTTGTAAGGGGGTGTCACTTCACGTACAGATGGGCTTTGAGTCCCCAATCTGTCCCCCCCCCATTTAAATGACATAATTTTTAGTTCTTTGATACCTCATATCTGATCTCTCTGACACCTCATGGTTATACAGGCTGATGTGCTTCTTCCATGTGAGTTTTGTTGCTTCTGAGTTAGGTGGCCACATGTTTACCTTCAAGCCTTAAGGACCCCAGATGCTATATCTTTTGATAGCCAGGCACCATCGGCTTTCTTCACCATATTTGCTTATGTACACCTTTGTCTTCAGTGATTATATCAGGAAAGTGGGCACACAGTGATATATTTTTATGTTCTTTGATGCCTGATAACTGATCCCATGGGCACCTCATGGTCACACAGGAATGTGTGCTTTTTCCATGTGAGTTTGGTTGTTTCTGAGTTAGATGGCCACTTGTTTACTTTCAAGCCTTCAAGACCCCAGACACTATATCTTGATAGTCAGACACCATCAGCTTTCTTCACCACTTTTGCTCATGCACACATTTGTCTTCAATGATTATGTCAGGAAGGTGAGCATCATGGAATGCCAATTTAATAAAACAAAGTGTTCTTGCACTGAGGAAGTACTTGAATGAAGACCCAATGTTCATATGCCGCCTTAATACTAACCATATAAGTATATACACATATATCTATTTCCCCATAATCCTATATATATATATATTTGCCTATGTATATGCCTGTATTTAAATCTCTATAAATGCCCTTTGCCTCCCAATTCTTTCCTGTATTTCCTTACTTTTCTCTTGTCAAACCATCATGCTCAACCTTCATCTGGGTTTCAGTAATTTCTCTGTGTTACACTTCTTTTGATCAATTTCTATCAGGCCTCTCACACCCACCTTGTCACTGATTTTGTCTCACTTGTTTTCCCTTATCCCTGGGTTGGTCAACACTTCCTCCTTTCCCCACCTCCCCATCTCCAATGCACCCCCGAAACCATCAGTCCCATTGCTTTGTCCTCCAGACTGTTTTCCAGCCTATTTTATCTAGATAGACTTGCAAAGATAATATGTACAAAAAAAGAAGACATCACAAGATGAAGTGACAAAACAAAACAAAACAATGACAACAACAACAAAACAATGTCCAAATAATATATAAATAAGTAAAAAAATAGCAAAATATTAACAAAAGTAAAACCAGTAAATAGTTCGAGATCGGTTCACTGACCTCCTGGCGTGTCCCCCTTTTGAGTTTGATGAGGTGCCACATCCTGGCCCCAAAGTATATCCTTGACACTGCCTCAGAAACTCCATTCTCTGCTCTTCCTGCTGCTCTGCTGCATACCCTTAGTGTTTTGCCTCCATGTGCTGGGGTCAGACTGGGTGCACTCCCAACCCTGCTTCTCCAGTGTGGTCCCCATATACCTCCCATAGCGAAGGACGCTGTGTTTCATAGTGGGGCTGGCCATATGGTCCTCTCTATGCAATGGCTGTTCTGAGTAATGAGATCATCCTCAAGGTTCAGTGGGCCAGGATGAACACCACTTTCTTTTCCTCCCCCTTCATATGCTTCTATGTGCTCTGGTCAGACATACTCCACTCCCTGAGCTGCACCCTCAGTGCTGTCCTTCAAAGGAAACTCCCCTGGGGAGAGGGACAGGTGTCCACATAGTTGGGATTGGGACTGGGCCTTCAGACCCCTCCACTGGCTCCCCACACCATGGCATCATGTGGCATTCACATCCAGGGGCACTGGGTTTAAGTTTTTTTTCCTTTTTTCTGTGGAGATATAAACAATACACTCTCTTTAGGTGAGTTAGTGCCCCATTCCCTGACTACACATTGCCATTTTTCCCCCTCCCTCCCTCCCTTCTCAGTTGGCTACCATGTGTAGCTCTGGATTTGGTCTGGGCCCTACCATACTACAAAGTTACTGTATACAGAAATTCCTGGGGTGAGGAAATAGAAATTCCTGGGGTGAGGAAATATTATTATATATAAATGATTATGATTTTTATGACAAATGTCACTATTGGTTTGCATTGACATTGTGAGAAAAGCTGGACCATAGTTAAAAAGAAATTTTAAACATATTCATTAGGTAGGCAAAATAGCAAAATTTATATTAATTTGTGTATATGTATAAGTATATACATATATATACACACACACACAAGGGCCTTCAAACATTTAGAGATCAATTACAATAACTTTTCAATTTTATTTTTCAATGAACTTTTGAAACAAGCTTACACATAAATACTTATGCACATATGTCTTTGTGTGTGACTGTAAATGATACCTACTTTCTAATTTATTGGGTAAGTGAAGAATTTGAAGTGCTTTGCATTCGCTAGTACAGTATAACTAGGCAATGACAATTGCTACTCCAGTAAAGAGAAACTGTCTTGGAAACGTGCAGGGCCAGTTCTACCCTTCCCTAAAGGTTTGCTATGAGTTGGAAATCACTTCCTAGTCATGAATTTATACTAAAGAATCAACTTTGCTCATTTGTTTAAATTTTCTTAGAAAATCTGACTTTGAACTGAGTTGAGAAAAGGAAGACGGAAGAGAGTATTTTCCGTTGTTGCTGTAAGTTGCTGTCGACTCTGTTGTAATTTACAACAACCCTGTGGACATCAGAAGGAAACACTGCCCAGCTCTCTGTCATCCTACCATTGTTGTGATGTTGGAGCACATGCTTATAGCCACTGTGTCGTTCCATCGTGTCACTGTCCTCTGCTTTACCAGGCGTGATGTCCTTCTGCAGAAACTGGCCTCTCCTGAGAACATGTCCAAGGTAGGTGAAACAAAGCCTCACCATACTTGCCTCTAAGGAGCATTCTGTCTATTCTTCTTCCAAAACATATTTGTTTGTTCTTATGACAGTCTGTGGTACTTTCAACATTCTTTGTCAACACAAAAAATCAATGCATCTATTCTTCTTCAGTCTTCCTTATACTTCCTTAAAATGTTAGGTAAGAGGTAAACATCACCACATCTAATTAAAGTAACCCCTTGTTTGAACATACTTTACAGGATAATAAAGATAGATAACATTGTTATATAGTCTAGTGATCATGATAATCACTGTCAATTAACTCGAAAAATGTTCTCATTTAACCCTCAGAAGAACCAAATGAAGTGTTCATTTTGTTGTCTCCATTTTACAAAGGTAATTTGCCTAAAGTCACACCTTAAACATAAAGGCTAATATTGCTCTGAAAGTAGTTCAGAGCCTTCTTTCCAACATGTACCATGTTATTTTTGTCGTATAAGACCTTTTACTGAATGCTTTCTACTGTATACCCTGATTCTTCTGCAGTTTTAGTTCGGGGTTTTTTCCTCTCACCACCTATAATTTTCTCAAAAACAGAGGCAATGCTTTTACCTTTTTTACCTATCTATAAAGCCAACTTCAAAGGACAGACCACAGATTATTTCTAAAAAGACACCCCTGGGACTCTAAGCAGAGAGCAATGCAGATAACAAACACCCAGGAATAGTATTTGAAACCTAAGAAGCATTAAAAATATTCCCCATTCTGCCTTCTTTTAATCAATATTTTCTATTTATTCAAGGCCAAATTTATGAAGGGTGAAAATTGTCTTGATGAAGAGCAAGCCTTCTGGCTAACAGTGCCGACGTGTAGAAAAATCACATTGCTTGGATTCAATATTCAGCACTATAATTCCCTGATAGACTTGAGTGAGCAGCAATGGATTCACTCGGCCTTTTTCTGAACTTCTAGAAAACATTCACCCAGTGCATTTCTCCTTCATCTGTTTTCTAATTATTTGAATGCCTCTGACTTAAATCCAACATAATGTTAAATTTGAGAAAATGAGTCATTATGGAAGCTTGAAATGAAGAGGAAGTGGAAAATTGATGTTTAAGTTGACTTTTTCCTCCAGCAATTTGTTTACCTGCTGCATTTGAATCAAGTTCACTAGCCAGAGCATTTTACAGAGAATGACTTTCACTAAAACAGGATTTCTCCTGACTGATGCCTCATGAGTTTAACACAGGGCCATATTGAAGCAAAGGAAGGTCCTAAATTATCCGTAGTATCTGCTCCCTGACCTACTAAGGTTTCAGAAAGTTCATGTCAAAACTTCTTTATATTTTCAGTTTCTTTTTTTCATGAACTTTTGACACCTGTGTGTGTGTGTGTTGTCTTAGCTGCCAAGGATGAAATGAAACTATACTATAAACTAAACTATACTTTCTAAGTGAAACTATACTGTCAACTGAATGTAAAAGTCATGTATGTCATTTGAGTGGAATGAGTTGAACTGAATCACAACGTAAGTAGATCTGAGATAGTAACAGTTTTGCTACACACACCTTCTCCTTGAACAGATATTTTGCATTTGTGGCAATAGTAAAAGATCTTGATTGTGCATTATTGATGTCTGCCTGAAAATAGTAAACAAAGAGATGTGGGACAAAATTAACGCTGACTGTGACCTTTAAGGTTGTGTGTTAACTTGACTGGGTCATGATTTTCAGTGAGCTTGTGGTTGCATAATGTTAAGGTTATCTTCTATTTTGTGATCTAATATTATCATCTGTCATTTTTGTGCAACACTGAGTTTTACACAAATTTCCAGTCTTTGGAACTTACCATGTTGATAAATGAGGAAAGAGTATACTGTTTTCCGACAAAAAGAACACATTACATCTTCTACAATAAAGAAAATTTGTAAATGAACTTAGTTGCTCTTGACCTTCCATAACAACCATTTTACTTTCAACCACTTTACTTTAAATTGTTCAGAATTCAATTTTGGTGCCTGTTCTGTAATAAATGCATAAAGGCCATATCTGAATTCTTCTAACAACCCATGGGAGGAAAATAGAATTCCACACAGCTCAAGGTCAATCACTACAAAGCAGAGATTAGAAATGCATTCATCATTTATCTTTCTTTTTCCCTATTCTGACACTAACCATTTCTCCTACAACATTCTGGTTTTTTTTTTTTAAACAGGGTTCAATGGCCACACAAAACTCACAAACAAAACACAGTTGTGTGAGTTTATGAGGGAAGGCAGTAAGAAGTGACCACACACAGAATCCGCGACAGAAAGATGATCGACATTGGTTCACAACAGGGCTTCTTTTCAGACAGCAGCTCTCGGTTTCTCATCCTGCATCCATGTGGTCCCTGGGCCTCTGTGTCAGGATGCCTGCCACTGTTTGCCTCAGTTTCGTAGTCTCTGTACCACTTCTCTGCTTTGTCTCGTGGTCTTAGTTCCTCAGCCTCTGTTCTCAGTGTGACACCCTGTCTGCTGCCTTGGTCATTTCTGTCAGGAGTTTCCAATTTGCTCCACTAGTGCTTCTTCCTGCTTTGCAGATAGGTCTTTAATATGGAGGAGGGGCTTTTGACTGTCAGCAGAACCTACACTCAAGGAAACAAAGGGTAATAACCTGACTCTCACATTCTAGTGAAATGGAGACTTAGAATGCATCCCACTTTAATTCTGTCTGATAGCATAGAAGATAATTCCCTCCAAAAATGAGATTAAAACTAGAAATTACAGTATGTCATAAGATGGATTATATCTGAAAGGGCCATATTAATTGACTACACCTCAATATCATAGAAGAAATTTAATGATCACAAAAATATGACATCAAATTACTATGTTGTATGCTTCTTAGCTAGATTGAGATTTGCCAACTTCCCATCCCATTTCTTATTTTTTAGAGAGAACTAATATACATTTCCAATAATGTACAAGCCCAAGTTTCATTTACATGGGAGAGGATTCTAGGTGAAAAATGTCAATGAAGGCATTGAAATGGTAAGGACCTTGCACAGGGAAACCCTCATGACACCATGTACACTTTATTTCCAGGTAGCCCATTCTCATTCACTAGAGCTGGCATCGGTTTGATCTAGAGCCTTGTCAATTCCCTTGTCCCATTGCTATTGCTTTTTCCTATTGTGATCATTAAATGTTCTGCCAAATTGGCTGGAACAAGATTCTCAATTATATATGGTAACATAGTGAGGTGGATCACATGATAGGACCTACTGTGAAGCAGTAAAGCAGTTGTGGAGAAAATTGACCTTATTTTGCCACATGGGAGAAAAACAAGGCTTTCTTCTTTCCTAGAGGGTTACAGCATCCTGTCCTGCAGGGTCACCATGAGTCAGAAGGGACCGAGAAGGTTATTCTGGTGATAGCCTTGATAATGATTGAAGAAGGTTTCATTTGGGATGTGATCTACTCAGTATAAATCAACAGTGGAAGCGATCTGACTCCTGCTGTATATGGATCCTGTATTTGGTTCATCGATCTTCTGTTATATCACCTGCTAATCTCAGGAGCCATAAGCAAAGTCCTGGCCTTAGATTCCTTTGGCTGAGCTCAGATTCATTCATCCCAGCATCCATCAGCCTGGGAGCTTTCCGACTTGCTTTCCGACTTGCCTTCCGGCTTCCGGTTCATCAGTTCCTCCAGCTACAGGAGTCAGGAGAAGCCTTCAGCTTACACCTGGACCCACATACCTGAAAAGGACAGGACTTACCCAGTTCTACAGCTGTGTGAACCAGCCCTTGCTATAAATTACTTCCCATACACATACATACACAAGTTTCATTGGTTTTGCTTCTCTTGAGAATCCAGCCTAACCTACATACGTATGTTCTTTCTACTCACATCTCTGAGACTTTATAAAGCATGTGTGTGGCACAGATAAAATTATTTGGCATGGCTCTTGTATCCATAGTCTTTGTAATTCCCTCCAAATGACTGGGTAGGAGCGTACAAAGAAGGTGCAGAGGACTCTGATATAGGGATTGGTCAGTTTTGTCTCTCCATTATATAAATTGAACCATCTCAAAAGCAGAAATGGAGAATCCCAAGGCCAACAAGAAAGAAGAGCCAGGAGTGAAGCACATCTGAGATCCCTACACAGAGAAGTGGCCCTTACACTGGGATTAGAAGAAAGACCAGTGACCCATGGATTAAGTAAACCTGAGTGCTTTCAGGCGTCAGCAGTCCTAAAGGAGCTTTGAAACATTTGCCTGAGCAGAGCAGAGGTCAAGTGGCCATGTAGCTGAGAGTTAGAGGGCCACACAGAGGCATGACTTAGAGGAGACATTGCAGGCCCAAAAAAATGGTATATCTGATTGGAACCTGTTAATTTCTCTACTATACTTAAAAGTCCTGAATATTATATTGTCCATGAGTTATGTGTGGCCATTGCAACAGATTTTCTAACCCAGTAGATAAGTAGAGTGACTTTGGGGGTACCATTGGTCCCAGCCAATGGATAAAGGAACCACAATATAAACAAAGTTGAAGGGCAAATATGGCCAATGTGTCCTAGGAATTGGCCTCGGGTTGATGTGGAATTGAAGTCTCTTTCCCCCTAGGAAGCCAGAGGAGATCAGATATGGCTTTCCTGCAAACCATGTCTTCAGCATGCTTATCCTTTGTATTGGGTAATCCCTGCCTGCATTAACAATGATATTTATTTGCAAATGTCCACTATCTTGGTTCAGGAAAAGGGTGTTCCTGGATGCCCAATTTCAAAACAGAACGAAAGAAAGATGTACTATGTGAAGCACTTTCTTTGTTTTTCTCAACCAGAACTGACTGTTTTCATAATAAATATGCTTGGTACAAAAACATTCTTCAAGAAGGAGCAGAAGGGGAGGTAGGGAGAACTGATCACAATGATCAACACATAATCCCCACCCCTTCCAGGGGGATGAATAAGAGAGCTATGGGTGAAAAGAGACAGCAGTCAGTGTAAGATATGAGAGCAATAATAATTTATAATTTATCAAGTGTTCATGAGGGTGGGAGGGGGAAGAGGAGAAAAAAGAGAAGCTTTCAAGAGCTCAAATACAAAGAAAATGTTTTGAAAAGGATGATGGCAACATATGTACAAATATGTTATATGGATATAATTCATGTATGGAATGTTGTAAAAGCCCTCAATTAATTGATTTTTAAAATTTTAATAATAATTAAAAATTGTTTCCTCCTTGATGGGTGGAAAATAAATGATGTTGAAAATTTTTAAAAAGAAAGAAAGAAGAAGAGAGAGAGAGATTTAGTCTCTTTGATCTTGTAACAATTAATTTTAGATTTGTTTTCCCTTGATTAGAAGGAAAATATTCTTAAGGAAACAGCCTGTCTTCATCTGACATGTAGTAAACATTTGCCTTCAAGTATTTGTGAGCAAATTGGACTTTTGAATCATGGAGACAGACTCTCATATATCATTTGTAAGTTATGACAAGCCAACAGAGAGAGAAACTTTAGGACTGTGCAAGAGGCCCAGGATCAACCATGCAGGACAACAAGTTTTGACTTCAAACTCTGAGGGAAAATCTTTATCTGTCTTCTAGTTTCTTTTATGCTTTCTCTCTCTTACTATCTGACTTTTTATCTCTGCCCTCCAAACTCAGATTTAGTGTTTTTGTTTAATTATTTTATTTGGGTCTCTTACACCTTGTATTACAAATCATACATGCATCCATTATATCAAGCACATTTGTACATATATTGACATTTTCAAAACATTTTCATTCTACTTGAGCTTTGGTATCAGCTCATTTCCCCTACCCTCCTTCATGAACCCTTGATAATTTATAAATTTTTTTCATACCTTTTTATTCATTTTTAAATCATTTTATTGGGGGCTCATAAAACTCATCACAAGCCATATATCCATCCATTTTATCAAACACATTTGTACATTTGCTGCCCTCATCATCCTCAAAATATTTCCTTTGCACTTGAGCCCTTCGTATCAGTTCCTCATTTTCCCCTCCCTCCTCGCCATCCCTCCCTCATGAACCCTTGACAATTTATAAATTAGTATTACTTTTTCATGTCTTGCACTGTCCAGTATTTTCCTTCACCCACTTCTCTGATGTTCATCCCCCTGGGAGGGAGGTATAGGTGAATCATTGTGATCAGCCTTTTCTGCCCCCACATTCTCCTGTCTATCCCCCAGGGAGGAGATTAGATGTAGATCCATGTGATCAGTTCCCCCTTTCTGTCCCACCTTTCCCTTACCCTCCTGGTATCACTACTCTCATTATAGGTCTTGAGATGTTTCTCTGTCCTGGAGTCCCAGTGTCTTGAGCTCTTATATGTACCAGTTTACATACTCTAGTCTAGCAGGATTTGTAAAATAGATTTTGGGTCATGATAGTTGGGAGGAGGAAGTTTGGTGGCTTTTAAAATCATTTTGGTGGGTGCTCATACAATTCTTATCACATTCATTACATACATCTATTTTAAGCAAAGCATATTTTGTCATAGCATATACTGTCCGATGACTTCCTTCACCCACTTCCCTCTTGTCCATATCACAGGGAGGAGGTTATATGTAGAGTCTTCTAATCGGTTCTCCCCTTCTATGACACCTTCCCTCCAACCTCCCGGTACCGACACTCTCACAACTGGTCCTGAAGGGATCATCTGTCCTGGATTCCCCATGCTTCCAATTACTATATGTACCAGTGTACATCCCCTGGTCTAGCCAGATTTGTAAGGTAGAACTAGAATCATGATATCGGGGGGGGGGGGGGTAGCATTTAAGAACTACAGCAAAGTTGCATATTTCAGTGTTGTAATATTGTACCTTGACTGGCTCATCTCCTCCCCTGACCCTTCTGTAAGGGAATGTTGCTTCACCTACAGATGGGGTTTGGTCTCCAATCTGTACTCCCCCTCATTTAAAATGATATGATTTTTCGTTCTTTGATGTCTGATAGCTGACCCTTTGACACCTTGTGGTCACACAGACTGGTGTGTTTCTTACATGTGGGTTTTGTTGCTTCTGAGATAGATGGCCACTTGTTTACATTCAAGCCTTTAAGACCCCAGACACCATATCTTTTGATAGCTGGGCACCATCAGCTTTCTTCACCACTTTTGCTTATGCACACATTTATCTTCAGTGATTGTGTCAGGAAGGTGAGCATCATGGAATGCCAATTTAATAAAGCAAAGTGTTTTTACATTGAAGTAGTACTTGAGTGGCAGTTCTATACCGATCAGCTGTCTTAATACTAACCCTATAAGATTATGCATGTAGATCTATTTCCCCATCATATGTAAATATATTTTCCTATGTACATGCCTCTATTTAGACCTCTATAAATTCCCTTTGCCTCCCAGTTCCTTCATCTATTTCTTTTACTTTCCTCTTGTTCTGTATCATGCTCAGCCTTCATTTGGGTTTCAGTAATTTCCCTCTGTTACCTTACTCTAGAGCAATGCCTATCAGGCCTCTCACACCCACTTTGTCACTGATTTTGGATCATTTGTTCTTCCCTTATCCCTGGGTTAGTCAACACCTCCTCCTTTCCCCATCCTCCTTATCTTATCTCCCATGTCCCTCCAGAACCATTAGTTCCATTGTTTTCTCCTCCAGACAGTTCATCCAGTCTATCTTATCTAGATAGACTTATAGAGATAATAATATGTACAAAAAAATAAAAACAAACAATATATCATGAGTTGAAGCAGCCAAAGAAAACAAAATGATGACAAAAAAACCAATGTCCAAAAAAAAATAGAGATAAGTAAAAAAAAAATGATAATAACAAAACAAAACCTGTAAATAGTTCAAGGTCTGGCCATTGACCCCCATGAGTGTCACCCAATTGAGTCCAATGGGGTGCCACACCCTGATCCCAAAGTATATCCTTGGTACTCCCTCAGGAACTCCATGCTCTGCTTCTCCTGCTGCTCTGCTGCAAGCCCTTAGTATTTTGCCTTGGTGTTTTGGGATCAGACATGATACAATCCTGACCCTGCTTCTCCATTGTTGTCCCTTTAGGGCCTTGAGTCAGTGAGGGATGCCATGTTTCATAGTGGGGTCGACCATATGGTCCTCTCTGTGAATTTGCTGTTCTGAGTGAAGATATTATCCTCAAGGCTTGGTGGGCCAGGATGCACTTCACTCTCTATGGGGGATTAAGTTTTAAAAAACTAGAGGAAAATTATATGTTTCATTGGTGCTATACTTCACCCTGGCTGGCTAGGGTGACCCTTCTGGGATGCCCAACTGTCTACAGATAGGCTTTGGGTCTCCACTCTGCCCTCCCACTTATTCATATTGGCATGATTTTTTGTTCTGGGTATTTGATGCCTGATACCTGAACCCACTGATCACACTTCTTTCAAATGGGCTTTGTTGCTTCTCAGCTAGATGGACGCTTGCCTTTAAGATACTAGAAACTATATCTTTTGATAGCGGTCCACCATCAGCCTTTTTCACCACATTTGTTTATGCACCCATTTCATCGTCAGCAATCATGTCAGGAAAGTAAGCATCATGAATGCCACGTTATTTTCTTGCATTAAGGGAGTGAGGGTCAATGTCAATCATCTACCTTAATAATTAACATATAAATATATGTACATAGATCTATTTCCTTTTCATTATATATAAATACATTTGCATATGTACATACCTGTATATAGATCTATGTCTATAGATATATCTGTAGATATATCTGTAGATATATCTATAGATACATATCTATATACAGGTATACACCTGTATATAGATCTCTATAAATGTCTTCTGCCTCTAGTTCCTTTTGCTTTCCTTTTGTCCCACTATCATGTTCAACCTTCATTCTGCTTTCAGTAATTTTGCTCAACTACATTGATCAATTTGATCAATCCCCACCAGGCATAATATGCCCTCCTCCCCAAAGATCTTAGATCACCTGTTTTTCCCTTGTCCCAGGATTTTTCTTTTCATTTAATCATAAACTCAATATATAATTATTTAGAATGTGTAATTCATTTATAAATCATTCTCTGTGGGAGAAGGTTGATATTATCTGTTCCAATAAAGGGGGACATATCTTATGTTGCCCAATATCTCCCCTCGCTCACTCCTCTGATGTCCATCCTCCAGACAGGAAATTATGTGTAGGTCCTTGTGTTTGGCTCCCCTTTTCTATCCATCCGGTAACTCGACTCTCACTACTGGGCCTGAGGGGTCCATCTGCCCTGGTTCCCCAAATTTCCAGTTCCCATCTGTACCAGTGTACCTCTTCCACTCCAGTTAGATTTGTAAGGTAGAATTGGGCTCGCGATAGTTGGGGGAAGAAGCCTTCAAGAACTAGAGGAAAGTTGTTTGTTTCATCACTACCTCACTGCACCCTGACTGGCCCTTCTCCTCCTCATGACTTTTCTTTAAATTGCCCACAAATGGGCCTTGGGTCCCCACCCTGCTCTCGCCCTCATTCATAGTGATATGCTTCAAGTCCTTTGATGCTTGATACCTGCTCCCCTCCACCCCTCTAGATCAAACAGGCTGGTGTGTTTCTTCCATGTGAGCTTTGCTGCTTCTGCGCCAAATGGCCACTCATTTATCTTCAAGCCTTTAAGACCCCAGACACTTTACCATTTGGTAGCTGAGCACCATCAGCTTCCTCCACTCTGCTTGCCCAGGTACTCAGTTGTCTTCAGCAATCATATTGAGAGGGTGGACATATATAGTAAGAAGTGGTAGAGCAGGGGGGAGCAGGGAGGGGAAGGGATGAGAAGCTGAAATCAAGGGTTCAAGTGGGAAAGCAGAGATTTGTAGAATGATGACAACATCAGGCAGGCACAGTATATGTATGTATGCATTGTGATAAGTGATGTACAAGTCCCCAATAAAATGATGAAATTAATAATAAGAAAAAATTGCATCTGAATGCTAGCTGTTATTAACTCAAAGCAGACTGATGTACAATAGAATAAAATACTGCCTGGTCCCATCCCATCCCCACCACTGTCAGGTTTGAGCCCATTCTTGCCGTCACCTTGTCACTCTCTTTGAAGGTCAACCTCTTTTTGCTGACCCTCTCTACTTGACAAAGAAGAATGTCCTTTTCCAGGACTGGCTTGGGAGGCTCACAGCATTCTCAGTGGTTTTTTTGGAGGTGGAGTGATCAATCATTTTCATCACTGTTATTTTTATTGCTAGTGTATTTCCAAAATTTGAGCCATGAGCATTCACGTGCTTTATCCTCAGTAAGTACAGAACTACCTTCAAAAGATTTTGTTCATAGCCATAGACTGGACAGTAATGCCTCGACAACAACAATTTAGATTTAAGATGGATGGGTCTCATTTTTTTTAATTTTTGTTAACAATAAAATTGAGACTCAATATCCAAAAAAAGTGTACAGACGTGGACACCCTATATAGGATCAGCATGAGTCAGAATCCACGTCATGTCCCTGAGTCTTAATGCTGTTCTCCATTTTAGAAATAAAACGGTGGGCATTACTGATACGGGCTCTATGCACATTTGTTTACAACATCAAGAAATAGGGGGATCAGTCAGAGATGACACACGGTAGGGAAAATATAGAGGAACTACAAGAAGGATGGAATCCCTGAATGGTACACACAATTAACATATTCATCTGCTAACTTAAATCTCGAAGGGTGGAGTCCACTGAGAGGCACATCAGAAGAAAGGGGCCACTGTCCACTTCCAGAAAGTCAGCCAATGCTAACCCTTTTAAGTAAATTTTACTCTAACCTTTGAGGGAGTTTCAAAAGTTTTTTAGAAAAATGGAATAGAAAGATAATGGCATCTTCCCACAAGCTTTTCAAGGCATATTGGTACCATGAATTAGAACCTACTCCATGGTAGCTGGTGGTTTATCGCGAAGGCGTGTAATGAAGATTTATTAGCTCGTTGAAAACCTTCACAGAGGAGAAGGTGTCCTGGCTGCGAAAAGGAAGATGAGTAAGCCTGAGGCAAAGAAAGGCGCACTGGAAAGGCACTGGAGAGCGAGCCACACATGCACAGGACTGGAGGTAAATGTGCCCACACAGGCATCGCTGCTCGTTTTGGCAGCAGCTGCTGCATTTTGCCTTCAGCGAAAGACGAAGTGAGAATGGACAGCAAGTTCGACACATTAGTCATAATTGTCTGCGTCATTCTTAAACAGCACCAACGCACAAGTAAGTTTCGCACAGTAATAGCTTATTTCTCTCTCGCTGCTCCCAGCTAAAGTAAGTGTGGGGCACTTACTTTAGTGCGGAATCCGCTACACACAATCTCTCAGGGATTTGGACTGATGAAGCACATCCCATAGACACAGCTTCAGGAATATCTAGCTTCGTCGGACACTACACAGCAAACGGTCATCTGGATTTCTTTCATAAGCTTCAGCGTGGAAAATAACACATTCCACATATACCCACATCCCATTGGCTAGCAACCAGTGATATGTTCCACTCCCCCTGGGGTGTTACACAACAAAACAAAAATAAATGAATGAAACCCGTTGCCATTCTGACTTATAGTTACCCTCTTGGACAGAGTAGAACTGCTCCAAGCGTTTCCCAAGCTGTACTCCTTACAATTCAGATGGCCACGCCTTTCCCATCAAACAACCAAGCTGTCCATTCACAGCTGAGAGTGTGACTCCTGTTCCACTAGGTGCCTTCAATGTGGGGGAGAACTGTAAAGTTGGGGAAGGGTGAAAAGTCAAATTCAGATTTTTCCATCTATTGAAATGGTAATTCCTTAGTTAAATATAAAGAGTCTTACTTCTTTTGTTCACTTCTGTGTCCCCAGAATCAAAAACCATGCCAGGCCCAGTAAGGATAGTAAAGGAATATTTTTTCAAAGAATAATCAGTTACATTCCTAATTAAGCAGCATCCCATCTAATCTTGTAACTCCAAGAATCTGAAAAGCATAAAAAACAGACCGTTTAGTCAGTACTGCATTCTAGTCAAGGCATGATATTAGCAGCCTTACTTCAGTGTTGCTGAAGTGAAGAAATGGTTAAACACTGAAATACTAGCCAAAGGATTTGTGGTTCAAACCCATCCAGAAGCAGACAGACATGTCTATCTGCTTCAGGAAGATGATAGTGTGCAACCACCCGGGGGGCAATCAATTCTACTTACTCCTCAAATGTGGGTCAGAAGCAACTCAAAGGCAGAAAACAAGAATGGCCATGAGCCGCATGTAGACCCCTGGGTGGCACAGCTGGTCTGTGCCTGACCTCTAGTCCAGGAACCTCAAGTTGGGCAATTTGCAGCACAAAGCATGGCCAGAAATCTAAGTCGACTCCATGGCAACAGGCTTGGTTTATTTCAGGGGTTTATCCCGGGCTAATAAGAAGTCAGTGAATACATTTAAGCAGGGTAATTAAAGGAACAGATTTTAATAGTCCACCACACAGTGGGGTTTTCTACCCCACTGCATTTTCCTGAAAGAACCTGATTTAATTCTTCTTGTTGTTGTTAGGTATCATCACATTGGCTTCAACTCACAGTGGTCACAACAGTGTGTACAACAGTATAAACCACCACCCGATCCTAGGCCGTCCTCATAATCATTTTTATTTCTTTTTTGGGGGGGGGAGGGCATCACTGTTCTCGGTGGTGGGAGTAGGAGGTCCAGCCCCACTGCTGGGATTGAACCTCCGTCCCAGTGGGCCGCAGTCCCGCGCACAACCACTACACCACCGGGGCTCAGCCCTAATCATTTTTATTCCTGATCCAATTCTTACAGCCACGGGATCAGTCCATCTTGGGCCCTTCCTTTTTCTTGACTGTCTCTCTGCTTTACCAAGCTTGATGTCCTTGTGCAAGGACTGGTTTTTCCTGATAACATATCCCAAATACATGGGATGATGCTTCACCATCCTTGCTTTTAAGCAGCATTCTGATTATACTTCTTCCAAGACAGATCTGTTTGTTCTCTTGGCATTCCCTGGTAATGTCAATATTCTTTGCCAGCACCACAATATAAATGCCTTGGTTCTCATTAGATGTGAAGTAATTTCCTGTTTACTTATCCTTGCAGCCCTTTGATTCTAAGTATGGGCAGACCACCACAGATAAGCATCGATAAACAGACGAAGGAAGGAAGGAAGGAAACCGTCTTGGAACAAGGCTGTGGAATGAATGGTGGGGAAATCATTAACAGGAGAACACTTTATTGCCTCTCCCCCCTCACATGCTGAAAATACAGTAGAGTAAACTTTCTTCGAAAAAAAATAAGCTCCTCTTCATGAGATAGAGGTACGGAAGAAGCTGGACCAGGCAGGCACAGAGAGATTGAGACACTCTTCTGTAAAAAGTCAACAGAAAGGTGCCCAGAGTAACTAATATCCACACAACTTTTCATTTTTCCTAGACATGAGCCTCAGAAAAGATTCAGTGCTATTGCATCACATTTTCAAAAGTGCCATAGCAAGGTAGACAGTCAGTCACTGCCTCTTTGGGGGATGAACATTTACACAGTAGTGGAAGCATGGGGAGGAGGGATATGGAGGAACGGTTGACATGATTTATTTGTCCATGCCCCTAATAAAGTAGACTTTTTCGGTTTTCTGAGACCGTGGTGTTAAGAGATAGCTGTATAATGTTGCAAGTATGTGAAAGCAGATAAAAGCAGGTGCTGTTTATTTGCTCTTGTTCAGTGGTCAGTATGTGCATCAGAGCTCTTAAAAATACAGATTCCAAGACCATGGCTTCACTGTACTGAATCAAACTTTCTGAGGTAAGTGAAAGAAATCTTTTTAAGTTTTCTTTCAGATGATTCTTATAATCAGACAGACTGAAAATCTTGCCCTTCAAACTCCAGACAGGGCTATTGGAAGGACACAACAGAAACAGACACCCCTTACTTAAAGGAACCAGCCCTGCAAGATAAAAAATGCAGCATTGACCCAAGGACAAAATTCAGAAGGGAAAAATGAGAAATGGAAACAGGAATGAAGTGAGACATGATGGGGTTATGTTGTGGGGTTTAAGGTGAAATTAAATGCATATTAATTGTTGAATGAAAAATGAACCTGCTCTATAAATCATCATTCAATTAGTCATAAAAAAACATTTTGTTTTGTAATGCAAAGCAGAAAGTTTCAAATAGTAATTCATTGTGGAACTCTGACATTATCCCTGGGCTATCTTTTGCCAGGTTCCTTTGTGTGAGAGCGAAAAAAGATAAACCTTACCATGTTTAAGCTAAAAAGAAAAAACAGAAGATGCTGCTATAACTTATACCAACAATCTGCCAGAAAATCATTTTCTGTCTAAAGCCTAGTGTGTCACTTAGTCATTTCTAGTTATGCTACCCACTTATCTGTCTCAAATGCATTTGGCTCATTTATTTTTTAATTTCAAAGAACCACAGATTTGCCCCCCTGCTCTTGGCTTTCTATGCCATTTCACACTTTGGTAGGCCTTCAGTACAGGAGATCTCAAAAAGACAGAACAGATGCAGCAGCGGCAGCAAACGGAATTGGGATCGAGGATGGAAATGAATGCGCAGACTCATACCACAGTGTAGGAAGCAATTTTCCTCCAGAGGGCACTGAGCTATTTTTATGTTGGAGATGCTCTTTTTTTAGTAGCATCGCCAAGTTCAATCTTCCATGTTTGACAGGTAGAGTTAAGTGATTGACTTGCCAAGATTCAATCTCTAAACATATTTTTCTCAGCCTTCATACGGATATGATGAAAGGAGTATTTTTATTTGGTGTGCTGTAAGTTGGCTCACAGACTAAAATGCCCTTGCATTCACGTAAAACTCAGCTGGGTCTATTACCCCTTAAATGGTGTTGCTCATCTACAGTCTAGAAATAATGAGTTATATTTGTCTTTTAGACATATGGCTTTGCCATTCAAAACCAAGTTCATTGTCATGGGGTCTATTCCAACTGATCTTGTCCTGTGGATTTCTGTCCCTGTGGATTTCTGAGATGATAACTTTTTTTTTTTCAGAGTCAAGTCGACAGATTTGGTTTATTAAGTAAATTAGTTTTTATTTATTTTTCCTCCTCCTATTCTGCTCACATGCCTTTTCAGTTCTGTGAGCCACTCCAGCATTTTGCACGGAGTGTAGGTGTTGGATCTCCTCCATCTCCTCCCATCTGGGATAGCTCTTCAGACCTCGCATCTCTTTCATCACTTTGACATTGATAAAGAGTATTAGTCAAAAGTAAATTCTTTCCCCAGAATTTCTCTCAGTTAATGCTGGGCAGATGACGCTCTCCCGCGATTAGGTCCATGTTCTGCATGCTCAGTGAGAATACCACAGAAACGGCGGAGGGTCCTTGCTGCGCCCTGTGAGGCAGTGCTCATGTGGTGATGTCAGATGACTGGTGCTGCGGACACCGGACATTTGGTTAAAGCGGTGTTTGCTAGGTTTTCTTACTCTACAGCTGCTGTTTATCTCCTCATAATTAGTGCATATGTTAAGGAAAGGCTAGACAAATGCCCCGTTTCTCCTGAAGTTTTTAGCCACCAATCTTAATATCCATAGACACATTGTTTGAGACATTATTATTTGTCATATTTGCATGCTGGTGATTTTGTATTTTTCTCATTCCTTATATATTTACAAATTGAGATTGTTATGAAAGGCATTTTTCTTCATTTTTATTCTCATATTTATTAATATGGTTATATGCTTAGATCTACAATCCCAACGGAGTGTTTTTTATTTTATTGCTCACATTATTCTAGTAGCACTGGGAACGCCTTAGGCTCAGGTCCCGTGGCCCTTTGATGTGTCTTTCCTTTTTCTTTTTCTTTTTTTTTTTTTTGAACATGAGACGATAACTTTTGACAAGATAGCTAGCCTCATCTTTGTCCTGAAAAGCAGCTGGTGGTTTCCAACTGTTGACCTTGAAGTTAGCAGTTCAATGTGTAACCCACTACGCCTCCAAAACTCCTGCGCTTTATATTAATTTTGTAATTTTCAGAAACTTTGTAGAGCAGGAAACTCTATTGGGAATTTGATCTTACCTTGAAGGGGGATATTTTTTCTCAGTTCAGAAAAAAGCAGATAATTTGGAAAAATGATAGTTACAAATCTTTGTAATAACACTTGCTGTGAGATAGTCTTTTTTTCCTTTGCTAATCACAAATTTAATATATATCTAGTTGTTGAAGTGCTTAGGAAACACCAAAAGTATGTAAGGTGAAATTTAAGTCAATTTTTGATGGTAACACAGCAAACTGGTCCACAACTTCATTCCAGTCCCCTGTGGCTGCCCGACTGCATTTTGAAGACAGTGAGCAGAAGATGAGTATGCTTTCTGAACTCAGTTGCCTCGTGGATCCATTACATTCACATAGACTTGAAAGACTTGTGTCTGCTTTTGTAGGTTTTGTTGGTAAGCACAGTTCTGCCAGTGTTGGCTGGCTCCCCCCACCCCCCACAGCCATGGAACAGAGATAACAGTGACTGGTCCCAGGCTTAGTGGCTGAACCATTTTGCTACCATAGTTATCTGCTGGGCTGCTGTGGTCCTCAGGCCTTTAACTATGGTAGCAGCTTCTGATTCATAGCAGGGGAGTCAATTGGAAAATTCTGTAAGTCATTCTTGGAAGCACAGCTAAGAATCTCTAGCTTCTCTAGTCTTTCGATGATTTCTTTAAAATATTTTTATTTACTTTTAGAAGAAAGTTCACACCCAATTAAGTTTCCCTTTCTGTACAAATTGTTCTGTGATGTTGATTATAATTTTTACAATGTGTCAGCATTCTCTTAGTTTCCAGTCTATTGCTCTGTTTCCACTGAACAAGCTTTTCTGTCCCTCCCTCACTTTGTATCTTTACTTTTGAGCAAATGTTGACTGCTTAGTCTTATATACTTTGTTGTTTAAGAGAGCACATCCTTATGGGTGATCTTGTTAATTCTATCAGACTGTTTCTTGCTGAAAGGAGACCTCCAGGAGTAGCTTAAGTTTCAAATTAGAAGGGGGTTACTCTAGTCGCAATTAGTCCAGTAAATCTGATATTTTCTTAGCAAATTGAGTGCTGTTCTATATTTTTTCCCATTTTATCTGGAATTTTCTATGGTGTCTCTTGTCAGAATTGAAGGTTGGTCTTGGTAGTAGAGCACCATCTAGTTCTCATCACAGGCTCATGATCTATTTGCCTGAGGACTACTTTCTTCTTTGAGTCTCTGGTTTTCTTTATTCAATGCCCCTTCCCCACCCCCCAAGAGAAAGGGACCAATGGTTGTATGTTAGTTAACTTCTCACAGCTTTTAAGATGCTGGATACCCTACCAGAGGGCAGTGATGCCAAAAACAACAACAACAAAAAAGATGCTGGATATCATTCAACAAAACATTTATAGGCCATTATCCTTATGCACTATGTTAGTCACATTGGTCAGTCAACTGACTGAGCAGTTTTACAAAACTGTGGTCTTTAACCCATACAGCAGTTCCACGAGTTATGTAAGCCACCCATGTTAGGGAGGTCATTGTAACTGTGTCTCATGTGTTTTATTGTTTATGTGAGTGTAAATGTAGCACACGAAACATGTAGACTTATGCCTACAAATGTAGCTAGATGCACAGGTGCTGACACGAATCTGTCTGTAGACATATAGTCTCATACAGAGTAGAACTTACCCCTTTGGGTGTCTGAAACAATAAATCTTTAAGAAAGCATAAAGCCTTGTCTTTTTAAAAATAATTTTATTGGGGGCTCATACAATTCTTATCACAATCCATACATACATCCATTGTGTCAAGCACATTTGTACATTTATTGTCATCTTCATTCTCAGAACATTTTCCTTCTACTTGAGCCCTTGGTATTGACTCCTCATTCCCCCCCTCCCTCATGAATCTTTGAAGATGTATAAATTATTTTTTTTCATGATTTACACTGACCGATGTCTCCCTTCACACACTTTAGATAATTGTAATCAGTTCACCCTTTCTCCCCCAACCTTTTCATAACCTCCTGGTACCACTACTCTCACTATTGGTCCTCAGGGGGTTATCTGTCCTAGATTTCCTGTGTTTCCAGTGCTTAATTGTGACAGTGTACGTCACTATTGTCTAGTCATATTAGTAAGGTAAGAGTGGGATCATAATAGTGGTGGAGATGAAATGTTAAAGAATTAGAGGAAAGTTGTATGTTCCATCAGTGCTGCACTGCACACTGACTGACTCATCTCTTCCCCGTGATCCTACTGTAAGGGGATGTCCAACTGTCTACGGATGGACTTTGGGTGTCCATTCAGCACTCCCCCTCATTCACAATGATATGATTTTTAGTTCTTTGATGTCTGTTACCAGATCCCATCACACCTCATGATCTCACAGGCTGGTGTGATTCTTCCATTTGGGCTTTGTTGCTTCTCAACTAGATGGCTGCTTGTTTATCTTCAACTTTTTAAGATCCAAGATGCTTTTGATAGTGGGACACCATGAACTTTCTTCACCACATTTGCTTACGTACCTGCTTTGTCTTCAGAAATTGTGTTGGGAAGGTGAGAATCATGGAGTCAGTTTAATAGAACAAAGTGTTCTTGCATTGAGGGAGTACTTAAGTAGAGGCCCCGTGTCCATCTGCTATCTTAATACTAAACCTATAAATATATGAGCACAGATCTATTTCCCCATGATATGTAAATATATTTACATATGTACATGCCTGTGTTTAGGTCTCTATAAGTGCTCTTTGCCTAGTTCTTTCTTCTCTTTCCTTTTATTTTCCTCTTGTCCCACTATCATGCTCAGCCTTCATTTGGGTTTCAGTAATTCCTGTCCATTATATTGCCCTTGATTAAGCCCTAATAGGCCTCCTACACCCTCCTCACCATCAATTTTGGATCAATTGTTTTTCTGTTGTCCCTGAGTTTGCTAACACCCACTTCTTTTCCCCCTTCTCCCCCTCTTCATGACCCACCCCCCAGAGACGTCTGTCCAGTTGTGTTCTCCTCCAGATGGTTTATCCCACCTCTTATCTAGACAGACATGCAGAGATAATAATAATATACACAAAAACAAGACAGAGCAAAGCAACAAAACAAAACAACAACAGCAACAACAAAAAGAAAAGCCTGTAAATAGTTCCAAGATCTGAATGTTGATTTTTAGGAGTGTTTTCCCGATGAATCTGATGGGATGCCATGCCCTGATCCAAAGTCCATTTTTTATATTCCCTCGGGACTTCGTTGCTCTGTTCCCCTTTCTGTTCTGTTGCACACCCTTCATGTTCCACCTCAGTGTGGTGGGGTCAGACTGGGTACAATTCCCACACTGTGTCTCCAGTGTTGTCCTTCATAGGGTTATGGGTCAGTGAGGGATGTTATGTTTCATAAGGGGCTGGCCCTATGGTCCTCTCTGTGCATTGCCTTCTCCGAGCAGGGATATTGTCCTCAGGACATTGTAAGTCATGGTATTCCCCACTCTCTCTTCCTCCCTCTTCATTTGCTCCCATGTGCTCTGATCAGACACATCCCTCTCCCTGAGCTGTAGCTTCGGTGTTGTCCTCTGAAGTGAACTCTTCTGGGGGGAGGGGGGACTGTCCATGTAGTTGGAATTAAGGCCAGTCCTTCAGACCTCTCTTTTGGTTTCCTGCTTCAAATAAAGTCTTATCTTTATCCTCAGGAACAGTTATTGCAATTGAACTGCTGACTTTACACTTCGTAGCCCAACTCTTAAGCCACCAGGTCAGTGCTATGAGTGAGTTATACACATATGAGTATGCATATCTACCTCTTTAGCCATAAACATATTTCTGGTGTTATTGCTGTTATCTCAAAATTATATTTAACATTTACAATAATTATCCCTTTTTCTCACCTCTTAGTTTCTTTCTTCACCTTGGTAGAATTGTACTGATTTCAAGCTATGAAATCATGCTGTGAAACACCCTTTCCTTCATCAGAAATAGGAGTTTACTATCTAGCAAGACATTTCCCTACCTTTTCCTCCTATCCTGGTAACCATCCAAAAGAATTTTTTTTCTGCACATATACCTATTCTTATCTTTTATAAATGGACATGTGGTATATATGTTTTTGTGATTTAGTCTTTAACTCAGTCCTTAACTCAATTTTTTTCATGCTATATTTGTGAACTGATCATTTTTCTCTAGAGTTTGTTGGTTGTCCATTGTATGTATGCACAACTCTATATCAATTTATCTTTTGATGGGCATTCAGGTTATGCGAATGATTTCTTTTGGTTCAGAATTATTGCTATTAAATACATTTTTAAAACATTTCCTCCTGACTTCAACTGATTTCAAATCGCTCTTTAGTCAGCTACATGTTGTTTTTTTAATAGAATAGGTTGCTTTTCAGTCTAATGTTTACTTTACTTTAGATCATAAAAGTAACTCTGGCGGTGCACTGGTTAAGTGATTAGCTCTATAGTAATGGTCACCAGTTCAAATCTACCAGAACACACTGTGGGAGAAAACAATACCCATCAGCTACCACGAAGATCACACCCTAGCAAACCCATGCTGTCCTTTAAGATGGCTATCATTCAGAGTCGGCTCAGCAAAGGCAGACTGTTTTGTTTGTTTGTTTTGGTTTTTATAGTAGGCCATAAACATTTTTCTTCATTAATGTACACTTTTTTATAACAACTTTAGCAATTTGATGGTATTTGTGTTTTCAACATACCACAATTTATTTAGCCCATTACCTGATTTGGGGCTAATATACTTTGTGTTCAGATTTCACTATTGCAAAATACTGATGCGTATTTCTGAACATACCTTTTGTTGTCGTTTGTTTAATCTTTTATTGGGGGCTCTTACAGCTCTTATCATGATCCATACATGCATCCATTGTGTCAAGCACATTTGTACATATGTTGCCATCATCCTCTTCAAAACCTTTTCTTTCTACTTAAACCCTTGATATCAACTCCTCATTTCCCCTTCCCCACCCTCCCTTCCTCATGACACCTTGATAATTTATAAAATTTTCTCCCCATGTATTACACTGAATGCTGTCTCCCTTCATTGTTGTCCATCCACCTAGGAAGGGGTTATATGTAGATCATTGTCATAGATTCCCCCTTTCTCTCCCCACCTTCCCCTTCTCTTCCAAGTATCTCTATTCTCATTATTGGTCCTTAGGGATTTATCTGTCCTGGAGTCCCTGTGCTTCCAGCTCTTATCTGTAACAGCATGCATCCTCTGGTTAGCTGGATTTGTAAGGCAGAATTGAGGCCATGATAGTGGGGGAGGAGACAAATGAAGCATTAAAGAAGTAGAGGAAATTTTTTTTTCATCATTCTCAACATAATTTTTGATAACTTATTTGACTGTCTTTCATTTTGTTCTAGTTCTGGATCAAAAATATGAGTATTTTATGTCTATGCAGTTAATTTCCACTTTTGAAACTAATATTTTTTAAATCATTTTATTGGGGGTTTATTCAATTCTTATCATGATCCATACATACATCAATTGTTTGCAGACCACCTTTACACATTTGTTTCCATCATCATTCTCGAGATATCCTCCTTCCACTTAGGCCCCTAGCAGAAAACTAATATGCTTTATCCACACTAGTAGAGCAAGTTCAAATTTCATTCACTGGAAAAGATAAGATTAAACAATGATACATACAATACACTTGTAACCATTAAATACAAACTAATATAGGGTAATTAATTGTAAGTAAATCCCCCCAAATATAATAGTTATTTTAAAGATAATCTTTAAGACTCTTATCTATTTCCTAGTATTACTACAAAATGCATATTATGATTATAATAAAAAAAGAAAACTAGTCCTCTTTCCAGGTGAGTCTTTAGTAGCTGAATTAGTGAATTACACCATGTAGTTGTATAATCAACAAAAGAAAACAAAACCCCAAACCCACAGCCATTGAATCCATCCTAATGCTTAGCAATCTTACTCAGAACAAAACAGAGCTGCCCCACCGAGGTTCTGAGACTGAGGAATTTTATAATACCAGATAGCCTCATCTTTCTTCCATAAAGTTGGCACCACTGACATTGTAATTAGCAGGTCATTACTTAGCCCGTAGCATTCCGGGGTTCCTTTTAGTTATACAAATAGGTATCAAATACGTTTGCAGCTAAAGAAGACAGCCCTAAATAATGGCAAATAAGAGGTTGAACATCAATCAATTGAAACTCAGTAATAGGCTGTGTTCCACTGTCATAAGGAAGCGGTTTGAATCAGAGTACACACCAAATGCAGGGGTCACAAATACATGCATATGTTGATTGGTGGATTCACGTCCAAGTCCCAAAACTTGATGGCCACCCCCTTTAAAATTCACCCTTCAATACTTGTCCTTAGTAATTGTGTTAGTCCAGGTAGACTAGAGAAACATCTCATACACTCGCAAATGGATATAAGGAAAAAGTTTATAATACAAGAGGAATGGGACATTGAGAAAGCATCCCAGCCCAGTCCAGTTCAAAGTCATAAGTCTGATATTAGTCCATATGCCCGATACCTGTCTATAACGTCTCCTTCCGACTCACAAGGTCACAGGCCAGTGGGTGCAAAGTCCCGGCACTGGTGGGGGTCTCCCAATGGCTCCTCGCTTCCTAGGCTCAGGGTCCATCAATAGCATCCAGTGGTAGGAGAGGCAACTCAGTGCTGGCAAGGCTCTCCACATAGCTTCGCCAACTTCAGAGGTCTGGTTCCATCAGACTAAGGTTGTGTGGCTTCTCCTCTGGCTCCTTCAGCTCCTCAGACGCTGCCATCTTGCCTTGTCTGCGATTCATCATCTCTGAGACTAACTCCCAACAACTGGGGAGATTTCCCAGAAGTCTCAAGAGAAAGCCATTCCTACATGGAGGCTTCATTGGCTACTCAGTGGCTATCTCCAGATGAACAGGCCAGATTCCACCCCTACGTCTCAATCATGAAATTAACATACGCACATGACCGCCACAGTAATGAAAAAAGATGATTGTACCCAAGACAATCTCAATCTTTTCTCTTAGTGTTAGTTGCCCTTGAGTCAAATCTGATTCATAGAAGCCCCATGTATGCAGGGGAGATTGCTCCATAAGATTTTCAAGGTTAGTGAGGTGGACATAATATGCAAGAGGAGCTGAGGAGTGAGTGCCAGATAATAGCCAGCAGCATAGGTGGTTTGACTGAACGGACTGACTCCCACAAGGAAAAAGTAAAGAAAAGATTTTCCAGGGTGTGACGTTGTTTCAGAAGTCATTCATCAGGCTTGAATTTCCAGGAACTTCTGGATGTTTTCAAATGACCAGCCTTTCATCTAGTGTTCTTTAATAAACTCATTGCCACTGAGTCAGTTCTGACTTGTGAAGATCCTTAGGGCAAGTTAGGACTGCTTCCGTAATTCTTTACAGGAGCAGAAGACTTCATCTTTCCCTGATGGAGTAGCTGGTGATTCTGAGCAGTGAACTTTAGAGCTAGCAACCCAAAGAATAACCCAATAATGACCCCCAGATTCCCAAGGACCATTATCTTCTCTTGGGGTCCACCCCTCTTGGAAATAACTGCTGATATCAAACAGACTAGTGTTTCCTCAGTAAAAATTGATGTCATTTGAAATAGTTGTTCTCAAAAAAACTATCACCATGGTTAATACAAATGACATTATTTGGGAAGATCCCTTCATCTGGAAAAGCTTTGGCATGCAGGTTTCTGACAGATGTTACTAGTCTATCTTGTCCAAACCCACAAACAGCAAGCAAAAATGCTCAGACATTGTTCTTTTCCTCCACCATGTGGCATTCTACCAAGAGTTATATGATGCCATCAAAACAAGCAGAAAAGCCTCCCCTATGCCATTAGCTAAAAATCAACAAAAATCACCAAGAGATAATATTGCTGCTTTAAGTCCAAAGATTAACTTCCTAACTGTTTGACAGCTCTTAGTTAAATATCTTGTTTCCATGCTGCTTCTAAACTTAGCAGCACATTTATTAAACTCTAGTTAGCTAGAACATAATGACAATTCCTCATATGTTGCTCTTTTTCAATCACTATTGTTTATCTTAATATTTTTTATAAATCATTTTAATGTGGGCTCATACAACTTTATCACGGTCAATAAATACATCAATTGTATGCAGATATATTTGCACATTTGTTTCCATCATCATTCTCAAAACATCCTCTTTCTACTTAGGCCTCAGGAATCAGCTCCTTATATTTCTCCCTCCCTCCCAATTACCCCACCCCCATGACCCCTTAATAATTTACAAATTGTCATTATTTTGTCATATCATATACTGTCCGATATTTCCCCTTACCCACTTCCCTGTTGTCTATACCACAAAGAGGAAGTTATATGTAGATCCCTGCAATTGGTTCTTCTTTTCTACTCCACCTTCCCTCCACCCTCCCAGTATCACCACTCTCACAACTGATCCTGAAGGCATCATCTGTCCTGAATGCCCCATGTTTCCAGTTCCAGTATACATCCCCTGGTCTAGCTGGATTTGTAAGGCAGAATTGGGATCATGACAGTGGGGGATGAGAAGGGAAGCATTTAAAAACTAGAGGAAAGTTGCATATTTCATTCTTTCTATACTGTACCTTGACTGACTCACCTCCTCCCTGCCACCCCTCTGTAAGGGGATGTCACTTCACCTATTGATGGGTTTTGGGTCCCCAATCTGTACTTCCCCTCATTTATAATGATATTATTTTTAGTTCTTTCATGCATGATCCCTTCAACACTTCGTGGCCAAACAGGTTGGTGTGCTTCTTCCATATGGGTTTTGTTGTTTCTGAGCTAGATGGCCACTTGTTCACTTTCAAGCCTTTAAGACCACAGATACTATATCTTTTGATAGTCAGGCACCATCACCTTACTTCCCCACATTTGCTTATGCACACATTTGTCACTAGCAATCATATCAGGAAAGTAGACACACAATGTTATGATTTTCATTTCTTTGAAGCCTGATAACTGATCCCTTTGACACCTCATAGTCACACAAGCTGGTTGCTTCTTTCATGTGAGCTTTGTTGCTTCTGAGTTACAAGACCGATTGAATACTTTCAAGCCTTTAAGACCATAGACACTACATTTTTTGATAGCCAGGCACCATCAGCTTTCTTCACCACTTTTGCTCATGCACACATTTGTCTTCAGTGATCATGTCAGGAAGGTGGGCATCGTGGAATGCCAATATAATAGAACAAATTGTTCTTTCATTAAGGAAGTGCTTGAGTGGAGGTCCAATGCCCATCTGTTGTCTTAATACTAACCCTATACATATATGCAGGTAAATCCATTTCTACATCATATATACATATCTTCACCTATGTATATGCCTGTATTTAGACCTCTATAAATGCTCTTTAGCCCCCACTTCTTTCTTCTCTTTCCTTTTACTTTCCTCTGGTCCCACTATCATGCTCAGCCTCCATTTGCATTTCAGTAATTTCTCTCTGTTGCATTACTCTTGAATAATCCCTATCAGGCCTCTCATACTCATTTTGTCACTGATTTTGGGTCACTTGTTCTTCCCTTATCCCTGGGTTAGTCAACACCTCCTCGTTTCCCCATCCTCCTCATCTCCCATGTCACCACCACCACCACCCCACCCGAACCATCAGCCCTTTTGTTTTCTCCTCCAGACTTCATCTAGTCTATCTTATCTAGACAGACCTACAAAAAAAGACATCCTAAGATGAAGTGACCAATGAAAATAAAACAATGACAACAACAAGAAACCTCAATGTCATATATATATATATATATATATATAATAACAAAAAATCTGTAAATAGTTCAAGGTCTGTTCGTTGACTTCCAGAGTGCCCCCCATTTGAGTCTGATGGGGTGCCACGCCCTGGCCCCAAAGTATATCCTTATGACTCCCTCAGGAACTCCACCCTTAGTGTTTTATCATGGTGTTGTTCGGTCAGACAGGGTACAGTCCCTACCCTGCATCTCCATTGTTGTTTCCACAGGGCCTTGGGTCAGTGAGGGATGCTGGGTTTCATAGGTGAGCTCACCATATGGTCCTCTCTCTGCACTGGCTGTTCTGAGTGGGAATACCATCTTCAAGGCTCAGTGGGCCAAAATGTACTCCATTCTCTTCCTCTCTCTTCATTTGTTCCTGTGTGCTCTGGTCAGGCATGTCCCACTCCCCAAGCTGCAGCTTCAGTGCTGACCTCCAACAAAAACTCCCCTGGGAGGGGAGGCAGCTGTCCACGTAGTTAGGATTAATTTTTAAAAGAGAAATCATATAATGGTGCTGATTAATATTATAGTTTATCTCCAAACCTAATAAATTTATAAATAAATATTTAAAATATTAGAAAAATGCCATCCATTGAACAGAACCTCATGTTCTCATATATGTGTGTATGAAATCCCTCTCCCATCAGTACCAGTAATAACATTTATTTCAATATTATAAACTTGGTTTTACAAAACTATTTGAGCATATGAAAAATGGTATAAGGTTTATTTCTAGACTTCAACAATAAAGAAGATTCCAACTCTACCTCTGCCCATTAATGATTCTTAGGGCCTAGAGATCTGACATATCTCTACCCTCCAAGCATCTTAAAGCCAATCTGACTTCAATGGTCCCTCCCATGACATTCTCCTTCACCGCTAGGTAGATAATCTGATATAATTACCACAAAGAACTCAAGCTACACCCACAATTACATGGATTTATTAAGGAAGTTAGTATGTTATTACAAGCCAAGATCACTAAACAGTAAGACTATAGTCCTTTGTCCAGAGCAGCAACTCTTGAGGTCATGCCAGCAGTCATGACCCTCTCCAGTCCTCAGCCTCTCAGATACTCAACTCCTTGCCTTCTTCCCTGCTTGGGCAAGTGTAGCAAAGCTCTTTAATGCTGGAAAATGCAAAAGAAACACCTCAGTCTGCAAGCCAGCTAGAAAAATCAACACAAAAAACTGCTTAATCAAGGGACAACTGTACAATTTTATTTTACTCACATAAAGATATGAAAAAACCAGCATGTAATGGAGCAAAGCTTAAAGATCTTTGAACAGGGATTTAAAATTTTTTATCCCATTATTACACATTATATTATGATTACATGAAAAGTATGCCCTCATAAATAAAAATGAGACAGATAACAAATTATATTAATTCTGCTGTCCTGACTGCTAGATTCCCCAAATGCAAAGGACACAGAATAAAACTACTATATTAAATGCTGTTAATAATACATTATGATAACCCCCAATATCCATATAAAACTCTAATACTAATTAGGAAATTTATTATTTTAAGTAATTCCTTCTACCTAAATTATCTTTCTTAATTCTTCAACTCTATAAAGTATTGGATTTCATAAATAAAGAATTAAAAGTTCAGAAAGGAATTATCTCATTAAAATGTAGGGATTTACTTCTTTAGCCACCATTTTTAAACTGTTTTTACTCCATTTTATCTCAGATTATCTGGTATCAATCATACTTCATACACTGAGTCAACTTTAATTTCTTTCCTAGCATGGCATTCTAAAAGGCTCCAAAATGTCTGCCTTCATTTCCCTAACTCTGCCTGTGCTTCTCATTTCTGCAACACCATATTTAGACTCTTCTCTGATTCTACGCCAATAGGTCAGCCCAAATTCAGCAGGCCATAAACCACCAGTCTGTCATTATAGTGGACACAAATTGGCTGCCTTCCCCAGATTCTTCCTTGTCTGAAAAGCCCTGAGTTAATTGTGTGCCTGCCTCTCCCAACCATATGACCCAAGGGAGGGTTACCCCGGCCTCAGTTCCAATGGCAAATTCTGATAGATACAAGCCAATAATTATGGTTTGATTTAATCATAGGTATATAACATTTTCTTGACCAATAAGACATGAAAGGAGGTTATCTGGGAAGAACTTCTGAGAAAATTTTTGATGGCTTAAAAAATGATATAAGAAGAAAGCATCTTTTCCTTTTGTGGACATTATCACGTCTGAATATGAAAATAAGAACCATCTTGCAATTATACAGAGAACTCATGTGAGAACAGGCTAACATGCTAAACACAACATTATTTATAAAACCTAACTAATGAAATTCTATTTCCTTGATAATACCATTGAGTCACTGAATTAATTAACTAACCCTGAATTACCCAACTTCTAATCTTTCTCTTATATGAGAAATGCATTTTCTTAATATTTTTAAGCCAGATAAGTGTTTTTCTGTAACTTATAGCTGAAATAATCCTTTTGATACAATCAATTGACAAAATTTAACTTTTCATAAGCTAAGAATGTGTGAGAAATTGCTCCAGAATCCCCTCCCTTATTCATGGCTAGTTCTTCATTTTATTTTGTTTTTAATTCACTCCAAACTCAGCTTTTAAACTTTCCCCCCAACCTCTCTCTGATCTTTTAACTTGTTATCTATTACAAGTTCTCCTCCCTTGGTCTCTCTTAGGTGGGCATTGCCAAACTACGTACATTCACTCGTAAAGGAATCAAGGACCAGCTCACAAGAATAGTCAAACACAAAATGATAACTCATTTTCCAATGATCTTATCTCCCACCCAACTAATCATGTGTTGTTCAGTAAGCACAGTTGTACAGTTAAGGATTATAGTTAAAGTCATAGAGAAATGGGAGGTATGGAAGAGAGAGAGTATAAAATAAATTCAGACACATTTCATGGTAGCATGCTCACCTTCTGGACAGCCATGATCTCAATAGCCAGGTCTGACCACAGCACCAGCCGAGAGGGTAAAAAAAGTCTTTATTTCTGGCCAAGGTCCATGTATACTTAGGAGGTGTGATTACAGGAAGGGGCTGTATAATAGGCATAAGTGTTACAGGAACAGGATGAGCTAGGGGGGCACATGAAGTAGGGAGTGGAGGGACTAGGACTATGCATGTGACAAGATGGGTAGATCCTACGTTCATGATGGTGGGCCAACCTTGTTCACCCTTGTGTGGACTTGACCTCCCTGGGCTTTCCTTCAGAGAAACAATCTACGATCCTTAGCAGAAGGGAGTGAATTCTGCTTGGGGTGGGACAAACTATACAATCTGATCGCTCTAGTGTCTGATAACCCTTAGGGATGATAAACTGACCTAATTTCATTGACCTCCAAGTGCTTGTCATGTGTAGCAAGCAGCTAAGTTTGGCATATACTGGGGGAGACAACTTGGGAGAGGTCTTTGTGTTTCCCACCTTTATCTAAACCACCCCCTAGACACACACACACACACACACACACACACACACACACACACACACCTATGTTATGCCTATATAAGTAATATCAAGTTGATAATACTATATAAGTAATATCAATATTACTTATATAAGTAATATAAGTAATATCAATATCCAAAATTAAACAAGCAGAGAATCTGAAACTTCAACCTCAGGTTCTATAACCAAAACTTCTGCTATCTGCATTATTCTACACAATCAGTAAATTTCATGTTTATATGTTGGGATCAGAAAGCATTGACTCAATAGTTTCAAGAAGTTAAAGGTTGAAAGTACATAAATATATACAATTTATAACCAGTTTTACGAGTAGCAGAAATACTGGGACTTAAAAACTGTTACAGACATCTTGGAATTACATGCTGCTACATCTCTTTGTGGGAGACTAATGAGAGCTTTCATAAAGAACCTGTCCCCTCATGTGACTATGACCAGATGGGGCACATAGAACATATCGATAAGCCACATGAAGTGGGATTTGGCAGAGGACATTCCTATGTATGGATTGAAATAGGCTACAAATAGACACATGAGTATATTACAGCATGCAGGGGAGAAAGTGATGAAAACTACTTAGCCATAGATCACTGGACCTAGGTGAAATCAGCATTGATTGTCATAGCATGGTCCACAAAGACAATGGTCTACATAATATTTTTGTATCATTTGGCGTCTTAAAAACTGGTGAGCAGGGCTGAGCCCCGGTGGCGTAGTGGTTGTGAGTGGGACTGCGGCCCACTGGGTTGGTGGTTCAATTCCAGCTCCCAGGAGCAAAGGCTGGGCCTCCTACTCCCACCACCAGAGGGCAGTGATGCCTAAATAAAAAAAATTTTTTTTAAAAAAACTGGTGAGCAGCTTTAAGGTGCAACTACTAGTCTCACCCTGCCTGGGGCAAAGATGAGTAAAGAAAATCAGAGATACAATTAGCTCAAAGAATTGATGGGCTAGCCGAGCCCTAGCTTCAGCAACCTTTTGTCCAGAAAAACAAAATGATAACTGGCTACCACTGATGACTGCTTTGAATGGAATCACAATAAGAATAAAGTGGTAGTAAAAGGTAAGGCAAAAATTAAAAGAAGAAAAAAATTAAAAGACCAGCCTTCCTGCTCTGACAGAGACCAGTGGACCCCTCAAGACTGATTCCAAATACCCTTCACATTTGGAAGCAAACGGATCCAAGTAACTCAACTTTTATCCTAGGGACACAAAAATAGATCTTGAGGTGAGCAATAATACCAGACAGTGACACATTCCGTAGAGCAACCAAACATGCTATATCTAAAGAACAGAATTTGCCCAGCGATAAAGTTTATAAGGAATGAAAGATACAAGTAAAAGGACAAATAGAAATGATCTACACAGAGAGACATATACAGGGTGCTATTACTTTGCAGGGATTGTAAACAATGTCACCAAACAAGATTTATGTCAACCAATCACAGAAAAAAGTTAAGATTAATCAATAAATTAAGATGTTAAATGAGAGAAGACTTAATAAACTTTCCATGCATTATCTTGGTCTGACATTTGAAAATAAATACTGATGGCTTGAAAAATTTTTAGTGGACTTGCCTCATCTGATTTTGTGGTTCTATTTTTTTCAATAATTTTATTGGGAGCTCTTACAGCTCTTAAAATATTCAATACATCCTTTGTATCAACTCCCATCATGATCAACACACACACATCAATTATATGTATACCACATTTGCACACCTGTTGCTGTCATCACCCCAAAGCATCCTCCCTCTACTTAGGCCCCAGTACCAGCTACCAATATTTCCCCTTCCTCCTCCCTCCCCTACCCTCCCCCATGTACCCTTAATAATTTGCACATTGTTATTACTTTTTCATATCATACTCAGTCTGCTGTGATCCTTCACCCACTTCCCCACTGTCTGTACTCCAGAGATCATATATAGATCCCTGAAATTGATTACCCCTTTCCACTCCACCCTCCCAGGATCACCACACCAACCACTGATTCTGAAGGGATCATCTGTCCTGAGTTCCCCATGTTTCTGACTCCAGTGTACCCTCCCTGGTATAGCCAGGTTTGCAAGGTAGAACTGGGATCATGACAGTGGGTGGGAGGAACCATTTGGGAACTAGAGGAAAGTTGCATACCTCATTGCTGCTACACTGTACCCTGACTGATTCCTCTCCTCACTTCAACTCTTCTGCAAGGAGGTGCTTGATAGGCTTTGGGTCCCCACTCAGTACTCCCCCTCCTTTATAATGATAGAATTTTTAGTTCTTTGATGCCAGACACCTGCTCCCTTTGACATCTCATAGCCACACAGACTGGTGTGCTTCTTCCATGTGGGCTTTGTTGCTTCTGAACTAGATGGCCGTTTGTTTACTTTCAAGCCTTTAATATCCCAGATGCTATATCTTTTGATAGCTGGGCACCATCAGCATTCTTCACCACATTTGTTTATGCACCCATTTGTCGTCAGCAGTCATATCAGGGCGGTGAACACCCAATGTTATGATTTTTAGTTCTTAACTCCTGATAAATTATCACTTTGGAGCCTCGTGATCACACAGAATGGTGTTCCTCTTCCATGTGGGTGTTGTTGCTTTTCAGCTAGATGACCACTTATTTACGTTCAAGCGTTTAAGACCCCAGACACCATATCTTTTGATAGCCAGGTACCATCCACCTTCTTCACCACCTTTGCTTATGCACATAATTGTTTTCAGCAATTGTCTCAGGAAGGTGAGTATCATGGAATGCCAATTTAATTGAAGAAAGTGTTCTTTCATTGAGAAAGTCCTTGAGTGGAGGTCCAATGCCCATCTGTTGTCTTAATATTAACCCTATAAGTATATGAAGATTGATCTATTTCCCCATCATCATGTATACATATATTAGCCTATGTACAAACCTGTATTTAGACCTCTATAAGTGCCCTTTACCACCTTGCGCTAGTATGGGTAGACTAGAGAAACAAATTCATAGACACACATATGGATATAAGGGAAAGGTTTATATACAAGAGGAATGGAACATTGAGAAAGCATCCCAACCCAGTCCAATCCAAAGTCATAAGTCCTTTATTAGCCCATATGTCCTATACTAGTCTATAAAGTTTCCTTCCGACTCATGAAGTCACATGTCAGTAGGTACAGAGTCCCGACTCTGGTGGGGCTCTCCTCATGGCTCCTTGTTTCGAGGGCTCAGGGTCCATCAGCAGTATCCATTGGTGATAAAAACATCTCAGCGCTGGTAGAGGTCTCTCTGCGGCTTTTCCGGCTTCAGAAGTCTGGTTCCATCAGGTCATGTGGCTTCTCTTCCAGCTCTTCTGATTCCTCGGATGTTGCCATCTTGTCATGTCAGCTGAGTGACTCCCAACAACTGGGAAGATGGTCTCTCATCTCCATGAGGGAAATACTGTGAGACTTCCCAGAAGTCTCAGGAGAAAGCCATGCTCGCACAGAGGCCTCATTGGCTACTCATTGGCTATCTCCAGATTGACAGGATAGACTCCACTCTTACATCCCAATCATGAAATTGACATCAAGTACATGAATGCCACACCCCCAGTTCTTTCCTCTATTTCCTTTTACTTTCCTCTTGTCCCACTATCATGCTCAGCCTCCATTTGGACATCAGTATTTTCTCTCTGTTACATTACTCTCGATCAATCCCTATTGTGCCTCTCATAACTATCTTGTCACTGATGTTGAATCTCTTGTTACTCTCTTGTTCCTGGACTAGTCAACACCACTGCTTTTCCCCCTCCTCCTTATCCCCCATGCCCACCCCCCTTTCTGAACCATCAGTCCTGTCATTTTTATCTCCACACTGCTCATCCAGCCTGTTTTATGTAGGCTGGAGAGACTTGTGGTCCTATTTTTACAAACTCCACATATGTCTTCAGCCTCACTTTCAACTTTATTTCTAGTCACAACTGGTTAATCTAAATACCACCCTTGAAGGTTCCCTATGACTAGTGGTGGAATTCTGCCAGTGTTCACCAGTTCAGCAGAACTAACTTTTTTGTTGACTTAAGCTAACCTGTTGTTAAAATGGCAATTGTAATCAGGGTTCTCTCTAAGGTGGGTGGCCAGGCAGCTACCTAATGGGAAAATCAAAATTTACATTCATTACTCAATTTTTAACAATAGCCATGTTCTGCTGTCATGTTGGAATAACAAATAAGCTGTTGATGTATCAAATATGTGTGTGCATGTGCGTAATTAAGGACATCAGGACAGTGAATTGGTTGTCAAATTATTTTAATACCACTACTACCTGTACTTCAGAAACCAGTTTTAGTGTGTGGATTCAAATCTCTACCAGCTGAGAATGTTAACTATTTGCTCCACCCAGGGACAGACTCCCTGCACAATGCACAGGCAGTAGAAAGTCCTACTTGTCTGCATCCCGCAAGGGTAAAATAAAAAATGAAGCAGAAGAGAATAGGTGAACAGAGCTAGCACTTTGTTTTTAAGTTCCAAGTGCTTTTTATGAATCTACAAAGATGCTGTTAATATCAATGGTAGAAACAAAAGGGAGGAAACAGTTTTATAAGGATGTGGCCCGAGATGTCGAAAGGATCAGGTCTAAGGCATCAAGCGGGAAAAACCTTATCACTGTGGGCACCTTCCTGAGATGGTCACTAAGAATATGTGGGAGCATGAGCAAGAGTGGTGCCAGCTATCAAAAGATATGGCCTCTGGGGTCTCAAAGGCTTGAGGGTAAATAAGTGGTCATCTAGTACAGGAGCAGCAAAGCCCACATGGAAAACAACACACCAGCCTGTGTGATCACAAGGGGTCAAAGGGAGCAGGTATAAAGCATCAAAGAACAATAATCACATCACTACAAATGAGGGGGAAGGTGGGCTGGGGACTCAAGGCCCATTTGCGGGCAATTGGACAGCCCCTTACTGAAGAGTCATGGGGAAGAGACAGGCCAGTCACGGTGCAGTGAGGTAGAAATAAAACATACAACTTAACTCCACTTCCCCCCATTTATCATGATCCCAATTCTACCTTACAAATCCAGCTGGAATGGAAGGTAGAGACTGGTAGAGATGGGAACTGGAAACATGGGGAGCACAGGATATATGAGCCCCTCAGGACCAGGAGTGAGATTGAAGTTACCAGATGGGTGGAGGGAAAGTGGGGTAGAGAGAGGGAGCCAACTACGAGGATCTACACATAACCTCCTATCTGAAGGACAGACATCGGAGGAGTGGGCGAGGGAAAACATCGGACAGTGTAAGATATGACAAAATAATAATACTTATAAAGTATTGAGGGTTGGTGAGGTGGAAAAATGAAAAGCTGATATCAAGGGCTCAAGTGAAAAAAACATATTTGGAGGATGATGACAGCAGCAAACATATCAAGGTGCTTGGCACAGTTTATGTATTATGTATTGTGATAAGCTCTGTATGAACCCTCAATAAAATGATTTTTTTACAAAGGATGTGGCCATGAGAAAAAAAGAAGCAAACTGAAAGTTGGCATCAACAAATATAATTGCAAAAGAGAAGGCAACAATCTATAATGGAAATAAAGTTTTATTTTTTAGCTCCTTCTGAGCTCATTCTATTAGCTTGTTCTTGGTTTTTGATGCCTCAATGGGCAGGAAGATATTTTCACTAGATGTCCATGCTTTGGGAAGTTTGATAAATCTTCTTAAAATCACTTCTGTTAACATATCATTTAGAAGTTTTTGCCAACCAATTTGTTTCCAATTATCAAGCCATCCTGCCATGCCTTTGATGAAAAACTTGCTATCAATTCTAATGATGTGTTTATCCATATTTTGACTTTTGTTCAATTGCTTTGTGAGCTGCCCTCCATTCTGCCATATGATTGGTCTGTCATCCAGAAACTCTCTCACTTACGTTCAGTGAGTTCTGAGGTCACTAGTAAACTACATGCCCACCACTTCTCTCATTATCGTCGCAGCTACCATCAACATAAACTGTTTCAAGGTGTCCACCCCAGCCAAAGTCCTGTCCCCATCAATGCTTGAAACTCATGTTAGATTTTTTTAAATGATTGATTTCCTTAGTCCCTACATGCTTCAGCCAGAGTTAACATCTATAAGTGTTAGCTCATTTAATTCTACAACAGTCCTATTCATAATTAAGTTTATTGTTCCTTACTCTGTGGAGGTGTAACCTGAATCATGGAAAGTTTAAGTAAACTGTCCAGACTCATAAGTTAAAAAGAAAAGAAAAGAAACCTAGGGTAAATAATAAAACCATAAGCAAAAATCTCTTTAGAACTTTTAACCTCTATATTTTAGTTCCACTTTCATGTTTTATAATTTGCTTAAAAGAATTTATTGCCCATTTTCAAGTAATAAGGGAAGGATGTGGGATCTGATTCCATTTTTATCTTATTGTATTTCTATGTGCTTTTTTAAAACCAAAGCCAAAAAAACGAAATGTAGCATAGACTCAACTTAAACATATCAATCTTGATTTTGCAAAACAATTCACCTTTTTCGGTGTTTATCCATGGCCTCCTAGTAAAATTCAATGTTTTTTGATATGATAGGGTTCCAGGGAAGGAGTAGAAAGATTTGAATGTTTTTGTGTGGCTTCACTTGAATGACAGGGTAACTTATGCTTTGAACAACAATCCTTGGTGGGTTCCTCCAATCTTATCTTTGTTACAACTATGTGCTATAAGGCTGCTATGTGATTTCAGTTTAGTACTAAGCATACAAACTAATGAGTAAATTGAATCACAATATTTTGGGAATCAGCATTTACTAATCAAAAATATAATGTGAGGACTAGTATTCAAACATAGGAATAAAGGATGCTCACAGATGTTGCATACAGATGTGAATTGTCAAAGATCTTAATTTGGGGCATGAAAGAACAAATAATTCCATCAGAATTATCTGGGAATTAAATGCATTGACTATAAATGCATGCTTCAAATTTCAACCCATTTTTCTAACGCATCCCCTGCCTCTAATAAAGAAAGAAAAATTTCCAGCTTGAAAATAATCTAGCCTAAATGTTGTGCATGCTAATTGGGGACACTGGAAAAATAAAAGGGAAGGATCTTAAAGGATATAGAACTTATAGAAAATAAAGAATAATTCCACAGCTGAGTAACCTAGGGCACCTTTAGGACTGATTTAAGTGACTTTTATATTATATATGTATAAATGAATTTACTGTTAAGTAATTTATTTTCAATATATAGTTTACCATAGTGGTGATAGCATAGTGGGTTATGCTTTGGACTGCTAAGCACACAATCATCAGTTCAGATCTACCAGCTTGGAGAAAGGTAGTTTTGTCTACTTTTGCAATGATTTACAATTTAAAAACCCTAGACAGGAGTTTTACCCTTTCCTGTAAGGTAGCAATGAGTTGGAATTTAACACAGTAAGGTTTTTGTTTTGTTTTGTTTTCTAATGATTTTATTGGGGACTCTTGTAACATTCAATACATCATTTGTATCAAACATATTTGTACACATATTGCCATATTCATTTTCAAATATGTTCCACTTGAGCCCTTGGTATAAGCTCCTCTTGGTATAAGCTCCCCTTGCAGTGAGATTTTTTAAGTAATCAGGTTCAATTAGACTTTAAAAAGCCAAGATATTTTCATGTTATTTTGGTTTGAGTTAAAAGAGGAGGCAAAAAAAATGCTACCTTAGCAACTTACTCAGCTGGTCATCTAGAAACTGTTGTTTATTTGGGATAAGGAGTATTCCTGGGGCACCGACTGCAGTCCTTACACTCAACTGCAACACCAACAGAAATCCACTCAACAGCAAAACTCTTACTTCCTCTAATAAAGTCTCCATCCAACTTGTAACTGGTTTTATCTCAATGTCTGATTCTGCAGCTTTGTTATCTCCCAACGGAGGTCTCTGCACTCTTCTTCTCTTCTCTTAGATGGCTTAGCTCCAGGATTGATCCAGAAGCAAAGATGGCTAGCTAATTCCCTAGACAACACCCAATGTAGGGGCTTGATCCCAGAGCACAGCCCAATGAGGGTTCTCAGTGACTTTACTGCCTCCTGACTTTTGCTGACTTGGTTTGCCTTTTAAATTGTGCTCTTTTCCCTAAATTTCCCTTCAAAACCTCTCAGAGGGAATCTGCTTTGTGTGATAGTCACTGAGAACCCTCACTGGGCTGTGCTCTGGCATCAAGCCCCTACATTGGGTGTTGTCTAGGGAATTAGCTAGCTACCTCTGCTTCTGGATCAATCCTGGAGCTAAGTCATCTAAAGCAGATCATGTGGTATAAAACATGAGCATAGAAACACTCCTACCTGGTTTTCACAAAAGGGGACTGTAGACATGGAAACTTCTCCAAAGAGAGTCGTAGGCCTTGGGTGAAGGAAGACAGCAGATGGTGTAAGGTACAAAAACAACAATAATAATATACAACTGACTAAGAATTCACCAGAGGGGGAAGAGGGAAAGGGGGGGAGAGAAGAAGAGCTGATACCAAGGGCTCAAGTAAAAGGGAAATGTTTTGAAAATGATGGTGTTAACATACGTACAAGTGTGCTTGATACAAACGAGTGGTAGCTTGTTATAAGATCAGTAAGAGTTTCCAATAAAATGAATATTAAAAGAGAAAGAGAACCATAGGGAAACTTGAGAGAGTATGAGCTTGTCTCCAGTGTCTGTCTTCCTTTAAGAAATCAATGAGAGGAGAGTTTTTAAATATTCTAAAACTGCAAGACTGATTTCATCCTCTAAAACAAAAGTTGTAAGCTATTACTAAATTGTGTTGAGGGTTTTATTGTTCTCAACTAGGTCTTGATGTGGCAAAAAAAGGATTTGTACTCCACTTCTAAATTAAAAGCTGGCATTTCAAACACAGCCAGTGGCAGGGAGACAAGAGATGAGATCCAACAAAACAAAAGAGATTGCAGAGTTAGAATAAATTCAATAACAACAGGTTTGGCTTCCTTTATTACGGTCCACATAGACTTAGTTTTCTTCTAATATAGTTTTACATAATTTTAAATAGCTTTTCTATTTATTCCAAAAACAATCTTTATCTCTTGATACAGCATCTTGCAGAGTACTTGAAATATGAGGTATTAAATAGATGGCTGTTGAATCAAGATCATGAAACAAATCAATTGTGACAGAATATTTATGCTATTTTATTTATCCTGGAGAAACTTAGTTTGAAGTCTGGCAAATGTGGAAGCTGTTTAGGCAAGAGGGGGAAAAGGTCTGGGCATTGGGTCTTTTCTGCAGGTACTCTATGAGCAGTGGGACAAAATCAGGTACTTAAAAGCTGCAAACTTGAGCTGAGGCCTCGTGGTGCAGTGGTTGTGTGCGGGACTGCAGCCCACATGGCTGACAGTTCAAATCCAGCAAAGGCCAGGCTTCCTACTCCCACCAGGGCAGTAATGCCACAAAAATTTAAAAAAAAAAGCTGCAAACTTATTTAAGAATCTAGGAAATGGGGAGTGTAGATTAGAGAAGATTGGCATAGAGGTCCTAAAATAAAGATGAATGAAGTGGACACTTAAGACATCTATGAGAAGGCTATGTTGGTAGACAACATTAAAAAGTCTTTTGAGTGTAAACAAAAAAATGCATTTTTGAGCTGTTGCTAACTCATGTTGCCTGTATAAGGGCAGAAGTGACCCCATGGGTTCTGAAACTATAACTCTTTCCAGGCGGTAGAAACCTCTGTCTTTCTCCCACAGAGAAGCTGCTGGTTTTGAACTACTGACTTTGTGGCTATCAGCCCAACTGGTAATCACTATGCCACCAGGGAAATAGTATGAAGTATCACAAACTATTCCATATGAATGAATTATTGAATCATTGTTAAAAATGTAAATTTTTGTAAATGCTATAAGGTATGTGTGTGTGTTTCCACCAACTTTTTAAAGAGGGACATTAAATTTGGGGATATTTCATAGGGAGATGTCCTAAATTCCCATGTTTGCTCATTCAATCACAAAAAAACAAATACATGAGAGAAAATGTGAACTCTATAGCTATGAATATTTGATGTCATAATTAAAAAGTACACTCTTAGGATTTGCTAATGTAATCAGGCATTTCACCAATCTGTCCATGGCAAAATTCAATAAATTTCCCTACATTATACATAGGGATAAACTCAAAAATGTGTCCTTCAGCTGGTAGGGTTTTATTATTAAGCAACAGAGATGTTAAATCAAAAGTCAATTAACCATGGTAACTAACAGATAAAAAGAGAGCAGTGTTACCAAGAAATGAAAAGACATGCTAACAATTAGAAGAATATCTTCAGAAACAACCTGAGAAGTATCTAACAATGAAAGCACTTCTAGAACTTCAGTAACGTAAGAACAACAAAAGAACCCAATCATAAAATAGGCAAAGAACTGGAATGGACATTTATGGTGACGTTAAATTGCTTAAATATGGTTCATCTAGCCCTTTGTCTACCCCACCCATCATATGATTGGGTGGAACAACACAAATAAAATGTTGAACATTGTTCAGTGCCACACTTCTCTGTGTAAAAGAGAATCATCTCAGGGGCAACGACACAGCATTCCTGGAACCCGCAAGAAAGCAGAGTCACCATCAGAGCATGTCCTCAGTCCCTGCTTGAAGTGACTGAGGAAGCAGAGGCCAGGCCACTTCGAGACCAGAGGAATCAGAGCGGGAGGGGTGGAGAGCGGAGACTGGGAGACAGCATGGCAAGCTTCCCAGAACAAAGGACAAGTAAAACGGAGTGTCTTTGAGCACGAGAAGCAGATATCCTTGGGCATTTATCTGCTCTGAAAAATGTTTGTCACACTTGCCCAAGGATGCCTGATCCCTCATGACACATCTAAAGTGCACACAGTGAAGATTTGCCATGCTCACTTACAAAAAGCACTCTGCCTAGACCTCTTCCAAGAAAATGTATTTGTTCTTCCAGCAATCCATGATAAAGTCAATATTCTTCACCCACACCATAATTCAAATGCGTCAATTCTTCTCTTGCCTTCCTTATTCAATGTCCAACTTTCAAATATATCTGAGGCAATTGAGGGGTATCTTAGTCCTCACAGTGACACTTTTGCTTTTTTATTTGTAATGAAATCTTTGTAGCAAATTTGTCCGACATAGTAAGTCTTTGGGGGAGGGGGGAGGATGGAGATATTACTCTGTTGCTTCTATAGTTGGTGATTATGAACACAAGTAAATTTCAACATTAATCATCATGGCACTTATTGGATCGGTTTGGAGGATTTTTGTATTCTTTATGTAAAAAAGGGTAATGCCTGCTGAAAGCTTTGATCTTCATCAGTGAGATACTTAAAGTTTATTGTGCCAATCTGGAGTTAATTGAAGGGCAGAGAAATAAATGGCTCATTGAGCCTCACCTCGCTACTTCTTGGGTCTCTTGCTGCCTTAGCCAATTCCCTGCTTCAGCTGGCAAGGTTCACTTCCTGCGAGACATCCCTGAGGAGAAGCCACATGGACCTGTCCTGATGCAGCCCTGGGTGCTGAAGCAGCCACGTGGAGACCCCTGCCAGTGCTGAGATATCTTCATTCTCACTGATTTGGCTCTCCTCATGCACTTGGCATCATTGTGGGTGTTTTGTGAGATGAAGGAGGACTTTGCGTATTGGTGTCAGATGTATGGGTTAGTGTTGGACTCATGGACTTGTTTTCTTGATGTGCACTTATCCTTTATATAAAACTCTCTCTTATACATATGAGTTTCTGTGGATTTGTTTCTCTAATGTACCCAGACTAACACAATCTGTAAGCGTTCCATGTCCTCTTCACATTTTGCAGGCAAGATGCATAATCCCAGATTGTTAGTACATCTTCTTCCAGTATGATACCACGTTCTTCACACTGCCCATCTTCTCGGTTTGCTCAGTGTGTTGTTGTTGTTGTTGTTGTTGCTGTTGTTGTTGTCAGCAACTTGGCTCCAGCTTGTCGGGAACTCATGCATAACTGAATGAAACGTGTCCTGATCCTGCGCCAGTCTCACGCTTCTTGATGTGTTTGAGATCCTTGTTGCAGCCAACGTGTCAGTCTTCCTTCCTGAGGGTCTTCCTCTTTTCCAATCCCCTTGTGCTTTACCAAGCATGATGTCCTTCGTCCAGGAACATCATCTCCAAAGTGCATGAGGCAAAGCCATCCTCACTTTCAAGGAGCATTGCGCTATAATTCTTCCAAGACAGAGTTACTTGTTCTTCTGGCATTCCATTGTACTTTCACTATCTTTCACTACCACCATGATGCAAACACATTGATTCTCCTTCAGTCGTTCTTAGTCAACATCCAACTTTCATATGCCTATGAAGTGACTGAAAATCCTCAAAGTAATGTCTTCAACACTTTAAAGCAATTTTGGGCAACAGATGTACCCAATACCACACATCATTTGATTTCTTGATTCGAATTGAAATCCTTGACAATTGTTATCATTTTTCCATTTATCATGATGTTGTCTCTTGGCCTGGTTGTGAGAATTTTTGCTTTCTTTACATTGAATTGCAATCCATATTGAAGTCTGCAATCTGTGATCTTCACTGGCAAATTCTTCAAGCCCTCTTCACTTTCAGCATGCAACGTTGTACGGTTGGGTATTAAAAATCTTCAAACCCTGATGCCACATTATCCTGACAGTCTAGCTTCTCATGCTCTTTACTCAATAACAGATTAAATAAGTATGGTAAAAGGATACAACCATGAAACCCACCTTTCTTGATTTTTAACTATGCATGATTTCCCTGTTCTGTCTGAACCACTGATTCTTGATCTATGTACAGGTTCCTCATGAGCACATAAAGTGTCCAGGAATTGATATTCTTCTCAATGATATCAATAGTTTATTTTAACCTAATTGGCTTAATGCCTTGGTATAGTCATTAAAAGCATAAGTGGGCATCTTTCTGATATACTCTGCTTTTAGCCAAAGTTCATCTGACATCATTAATAATATTCTCTAATCTAGGTTCTCTTCTGAACCCAGATTGAATTTCTGACAGTTCAATGTCAATGTACTTCTACAACTATTATTGAATGATTGTCAATAAAATTTTACTTGCATGTGGCATTAATAACATTATTCATTAATTTTCTCAATCTGTTGGGTGGCCTTTCTTATGAATGGATACAAATATGAATCTCTTCTACTCTGTTGGCCAAGTAGCTGTCTTTCAGATTTTTTAGCATAAGCAAGTGTGTCCTTTCAGTACTTCATCAAATCATTGAAACATTTCCACTGGCATACCACCATTTCTTGAAGCCATGCTTTTCCTGAAGGCCGACACTGCAGCTTGGAATTTTAACTTTACAAACATTGGTATCTCTTGAAACAATTGAGTGTTGACTAGATCCTTTAGCTACAGTTATTTCATCTTCTTGTGATGCCTTGTGCCATCATTCAATATTTTGCTTGTGGAAACTTTCAATATTGTAAATTGAGGCTTGAATTTTTTCATAAATTCTTTCAGCTTAACATATATGCTAAGTATGTTTGACCTCTTGGGTTTTCTAACTACAAATGTTTGCCTATTTCATTATTATACATTACTTTGTCTTCTTGAACTGCATTTCAAATATCCTATACAGGTCAACATACAGACTAAGTACAGTGAGAGGATACAATTCTAATCCACACTTTTCCTGACTTTAAACCATGCAATATCCCTTTCTCTTTAAAAACCTACCTCGTGGTATATATACAGGTCTTACATAAGCACAATTAAGTATTCCAGACTCATTTCTAGAAAATTCCTATTAAAATAGATGCAAGTGGGGCCTGAAGCAATGATATAGACAAATGGCAGAGTTGGGGTTTAGTATCAGTCTAAGTCTCACTATTAAGCAGGGTGTTTTATCAAAACTCCTTAAAGAAGAAATAGGCCATAAGTGGAATCTACACACAAATTCTCCCAGAATGAATATGCGAGTTTAGACAGATTGCAGGAACCACTAGGGAGTGGACCACTAGGAAGACAGGAACTCTGTATGATGCCAGGCTAATAATGTAATGGCTACTTCCAAAGGGTTGAACTGCTAATCAAAATTCGGCAGTTTGAAACTACCAGTCAGATCCAAGGCAAAATAGGGGACTTTCTACTCCCTCTAAAGAGTTTCAGTCTCAGAAACTCACAGGGGCAGTTCTACCCTGTCCTGTAGGATCCACTCTGAACCGGAATTGACTCGATGGCAATGTCTCATTTTGAGTTTAAATACTAAGGACTTCTTGATCGAACATTCATTTTACATAACTTAGGGGGAAAGACTACATGTCTTTTTCCAAATGTTAGATATTTCTAACTGGTATGATAGTCTATAACCACCACTTTTTAAGATCAAATAACCTCATTTAAAATTCAGGCTCTGGGCTGAGCCCCAGTGGCATAAGTGGTTGCATGCCGAACTGCTGCCTGCGGGTATGGTGGTTCAAATCCAGCGGCACTGGGTAGCTCCCACGACCACCAGAGCCAGTGATGCCCACAAAAAAAAAAAATTCAGGCTCTGCTAGCTAATGCTACAGAATCTAAGGCAAGGATTTTAATATTTGGCATAACGATTTCCTCATTTTTTATACTTTTATTTTTGACATCACTGCCCTGATGGGAGCAGGAAGCCCAGCCTTGCTCCTAGGAGAGCTGCTGCTGGATTTGAAGCACCAATCCTGTGGGTGGCCGTCCCGCACACAACCACTACGCCACTGGGATTCAGCCCAAATTTCCTCATTTATAAAGGGGAGAAGAGATAATCATATTTAATAAAGAACTAACAAATTAGGTTCTTTTTTTTGTTTGTTTTTAAGCGTTTAATTAGGACAGAAGCCACATTTCATTCACTTCAATCTTTGATCAATCAAAAAGAGTTATACAATCATTACCACATACTCTTAGGACATTTTCTTCTTTCTTATGCTCCTTGGCATTAGCACTCCCCTTTCTCCCCATCCTCCTCTGCCACACTGTTAAGAAGCCACTAATCTAATTATTGTCTCTATATATCATATACCTTCCTGGATTTCATATACCGAAAAACCAAAGCCAGAATTAAATCTAAGTCAGAATTAACAAGAGATTTTATGTCTTTTACGAAATTAAATTTAAATTTTACCTGAGTGTGTTTTCTTCTTCTCAAATTATGCCACAGTCCATTTCTAACATGTTTGCATGGTCTCCTTCTGGAATTCTTTATAAATTTTACCATCTTTCCTAGGAATACTGCAGACTGTCCCAAAGCTGTCAGGAGACTTACTGGTCAGTTCTCCAGACATGAGTGATCCACTCGGGTGCTTTCCTAATTGTTTTCCATTTCAAATTATATTTCCAGGAAAGAGGAGAGTGGGCCAAAGGAAGCAGGCATGGGAAGTGGAGATCAAATATGCTGGGATATGGCCTCTGGTTACACATGATAGCCTTCCTTAAATGCGCTAGCTCCATTACTTCTTTTCAAGAGTTATCCTTGTCATAAGCATCCCAACCAGCAAGGCACGAGACCACCCGGATCCTCTTCAAGAGTTATCGTTGAAGACAGAAACCTTGATCTATTTCATTACCCATACCACAAAGCGTTCTAGTAATAGTAAAATAAACATGTCATCAGGACTAAAAACTTAAGTGTCATCAAAAATGAATGTGCTCAAGTATTTGCCAATTAAAAATTCTAAGACAAAATATTTTATGTAGAAACACAGGTAATGTAAAGTAAACAAAACACATAGGAATGAGATGATTTTTTACTATAACCTGTCAAGGTAAAGATAAAAACTAAAACCAGAGAAATTTCAGGATTGGTCTTGCAAACTTGAAATAAAGGCAAGCTAGAAGAACAAAATATCGATTATGAAGTCATTAAATAATGAGATGAGAATACAAAAACTTAAATGGCAGTATAATTCCTACAGACCACTATTAAAATTCAAAAAAGTAAAATCAATTTCTGAGTAAAAGTACCAATATAAAAAACCCAAGTTAGTCAGATTAATTAAATCTATAGCCAACACCATGTGTTATAGAGATCCCTCACTAGCATGGAAATTTTTATATAATCATTAATAATACTTAGTTTCTTGTCATCTCTGAAATGTCTTTGGGCATTTGCAAAATGAGTTCTAAGCACAATTTCTATGTGACGAGGGTAACTAATCATCATTAATAATGATGCTATTTTCCTAAATCTATAAAACGTTTCTTCTAAAATGTTTCTTCTAAATATGTAGAGAATAGACCCAATTAAAAAAAATAGCCCAGTTTAAAAAAAAGCAAAAACAACAGAACAACAAATGCTAGAGAGGGGGCAAAGAGATCGTAATTTTTTTTAAGAGTTTTCTATTGGAGGCTCTTACAGCTCTTATAACAATGCATACATCAATTGTTTTAAGCATATTTGTACATATGTAGCCACATTTATTTTCTTAGCATTTACTTTCTATTTGAGCTCTTGGTATCAGCTCCTCTTTTTCCTTCCCTGCCCCCTTGCAGCCTCATGACCCCTTGATCAATTACAAATTGCTATTGCTTCTCCTAATATCAATTGTTTACTCTTTTCTTGTTTAACAAATGTATCTGTGACCGATGGCACTGCTTTATGATTTCCAGACTTTCATCAGTGGATCATTGGGCCAGAAATAGAGACTCCTGAGCTGGGTTTCCAATTCTGAGGAGGAACTTAGGCAACCTTTTCAGGAGGGATCAACAATCACCCTTATCAAAACTAAAATGACATTTCCATCCACAAGATATATTTCATTAATATTGTTATACTCTCATCCTCTCATCCTCTTTTATATAAGAAATATGACACTCTAAAGATAGAATGTCATAAAATAATTTACATATTAATAACTCATAATGATTCAGCTCAATAGGAAAATAAAGCTATACAGAAAAAAGTTTAAATTTTTTTAATACTCTATTGTGGGCTCATAAAACTCTTATCTTGATCAATGCATACATCAATTGTATGCAAACCAAATTTGTACATTTGTTGCCATCATCATTCTTGAACATCCTCCTTCTACTTAGGCCCTGGGTATCAGCTCTCCATATTTCCCTTCCCTTCCCACTCCCCCTCCCCCATGAACCCTTAATAATTTACAAATTATCGCTATTTTGTCATATCATACACTGTTTGATGTGTCCCTTCACCCACTTCCCTACCGTCCATACCTCAGGGAATAGGTTAAATGTAGATCCCTACAATTGGTTCCCCCTTTCTACCCCACCTTCCCTCCACCATCCAGGTATCATCACTCTCACCACCAGTCCTGAAGGTATCTTCTGTCCTGAATATCCCATGTTTCCTGCCAAAGTTTAAATTTAATAATTTCTAGAATACATATTACTTTTAATGCATGCACACATCACTTATTTACATCTAACTAGGTGAGTACAATTTTCTGAATATTAGAGGTAAGTAGATTCACTAGTTATGATAGCTGTCTTTCAGCATTGTGATAAATTAAAGGGTGTGGTAAAAAAACGAACTTGGGATCATACATAATGCATTTCTTCTACCATGCACTGCTTTGTGACCTTGGTCAACCCAAGTAATTTCTCTAATCCTGGAAAATGAAAACAACAACACTGTCTTCTTTTATTTTGTTTTAGAATAATTAAATGAGTTAATTGAAGTAGACTGTCTGGCATGGGGCTCAATGTATGAAAGTGTTAAAAAAAAAAAAAGATCAAGGCTTGCAGTCTTTGTGATGCTTTTTCTATTTTAACTCAAGTGTAATTAAGTTAGTCTGGCCAGCCTGCAATTATATTCAAAGGAGACATCTTTAACTAGAATTGTAGCACCTAGACAAGGAGGGGGCATGGCCATTCTAACATGTGGAGAGTGCTGAATGGTCCTATATGATGACAGATCTATGTGATGTCTCTCCAAGTGGTCATGATTACCGTGAAGTTGCAATGATCCAGTATAGACTAAAGAATCCCAGAGAACTCCAAGGTCTTGTTTTTCTCTTCATCTTTAAGTTGATATTTGTATATAGTTTCAAGTCTAAAACTAGTTTAGCTATATCAATCAACAGAAGAGATCCTTAAAAAGATACTAGAATATCCCATGAAACTTCAAGGCAGAAATAAATGAGATCTCAAGGGAGGGGAGTGGGGTAAGAAGAACACATTGAAAATCTGTCTTAAGGTCTCTCCTTGTTTCTAAAAGTCTGTCTCATTCTCCTCTTGCTGTTTTTCCCTGAACTCTCCCTGTACTTGACACTGTGATCCATAAGGTTTTCAGAAGCATATAGTCAGTTTTCTCAGTCTGCAAGTTCTGCTGAAGCCTGCAGAGCCTCGTAGCAGTATGCCCTTTTGTGGTGGCTACTGTGTCCAAGATTGCCTGTTCCTGCTGCATAAAAGAGAAGGCTCCAACCATTGAACCACCACAATGCTTTGCCATAAAAAGACCCAGATCTTTGACACAGGCCACAATTTGAGTGGCTTTCCTAAGACTCATACTTAATGAAGGAAAGAAAAATCAACCCCTAATAATCCTATTTACATAGCATTCTTTATTTATTTTACTTCTTACAACAGTTTTATAGGCATATGATTTACATACCATACAATTTAATGGCTTAAATATATTTTTAAAAGTCATATACTCATCACCACAATCAATTTTAAAACATTTCCTTATTCTTGTACCTTTTATTATTAATTCTCAAGTAATCCCAAGAATCCTTTGTCATAACACTAAGAAAGTATTAATCTAGTCACTGTCTCTCTAGATTTACCTATCCTAGATTTCATATACAAAAATCCATACCAAAAAATGAAAAATGAGAAACCTCAATCCAAGAGAAAGCAAAACCAAATCAAATCAAACTTACTACCATCAAGTCATCACTGACTCATAGCAATAGTAAAGGACAGGGAATAACTTGCCAAGTGGGTTTTTTAGACTGTAACTAAAGTAGTAAAAAGTTCAATCTTTTTCCCAGGGAAAGAAGATAGTAGAAATTGAAGTCAATGAAAATAGGTCAAATAGTTGTTAATGTGTTAAATTTTAACCTAACTATATCTTCAGTAATCCACTTTACAAAACACTCCCTTAACTATTGTCTGAGGGCAAGACTATTCCCTTCACAATAGTCCAAGGTAATTCAATAGAGACTTAATCCCATGAGACTCTATAAATGGATTTAGGACTTTCACTGTTCACCCACATCCTTCTGTAAAACATTCTGTAAGTCAGAATGTAAGCTCTAATACAAACTGTGATAGTCACCTAATCTGGTGTCAATTTGAGGATTATGAGTGTAGGGGTGGTGTCTAGCCTGTCAATCTGGAGATAGCCAATGAGACCTCTGTGTGGGGATGGCCTTCTCATGAGAATTCTGGGAAATTCAGTAATTCCTTCTTGGAGGCAGGCGGCATTATCTCTCTCAGTTCACACCCTTGGGAGATACTCAACTGACGAACTTGACTTTCTGTAAGACATCTTTGAGGAGAAGCCACATGGACCTACCCTGATCCTACCAGACCTCTGAAGCTGGAGAAACCACAGAGAGACCTCTGCCAGGGATGAGATGCTTGCAACACCACTGGATCCAAAGACTTTCTACCCACAGTATTGTCTGCATTTGACATCATTGCATGTGTTTTGTGAGTCTGAAGAGGACTTTATAGATTGGTTTTGGATATATGGGCTAATATTGAATTTATGACCTTTGACGGGACTGGGTTAGGAACCCTCTGTTATATACATATGTGTGTATTTATGAATCTGTTTCTGTAATCTACCCAGACTAACATACAAACCATCCTCTGATCTTGGGTTTTATGATTTACAAATCTTTTGACACTGGCTAGTATGCATATTCTGTGAGGACTTAACTGACAGTTCATTCAATTGGTTGGTTGTTTTAGGATAAGTCTTTAAGAGCCCAGAGCCAACAGTTCTGGAAGCCAGGAACCATCTTATTTCTTTATCATATTTTGCTATAGATCTCATATCATCAGTGATCTCTTTATAAAAGGAAGTATTGGGTAGTGTTGCACCATAAGAACTCATTGCTGAGGAGCTGATATGAAGGGCTCAAATAGAAAGAAAATGTTGTGAAAATGATGATGGCAAACAAATGTACAATGTGCTTGACATAATAGATGGATGGATGGATTGTGATGGGTTGTACAAGCTCTCAATAAAAGGATTTTTAATTCATTGTTATTAGAATAGAACTATGATTATGTGTATGCTCAAAATTCATTCCTGTGTCTAAAATATACTAATATGAAATAATTGAAGTCACCTCTGTAAGACATTTGGCAATTTTAATAACAGTGTCATCTCCTCACAGTGGGGTGTTTCATCTTTTAGTCCAAAGGAGTATTTATATTACATTTATCTGCAACAGATGCCTTGAAGGTACAGGCCAGTTGCCTAGCAGGGTTTCCAAATCACATAGTTTTGATGTGGTCTATGAATAATTCATATATTTCAAAAAGATTTTGCTAATCATGCAATTTTAATCAAATATCTTTTCTGACCTTAGTGACCCTGACTGAATACTAACAGCTATGTGGATTTCAGATTGTATCTTTCAAGATGTACAGTAATCATGATACTATAGAAGTCAGAGTTTCAAACTGATTCTTCCTGGTTCAGTCATGGCTGCCAAATCAAAACACCAGAATGAGCCAAAATTCGTAAAGTGTGTGTGTACAAAAACAAACAAAAGAGGCACTGTTGAAGGTTGATATTCTCAAAGAAATTTAATTTCCTTCTAATAAAATAAGGACGATGTGCATGCTGCATCTCCAAAATAACTCAAACGTTTTACCCTCGAGTTGATTTCAACTCAGTGACTGTATGGGGTAAAGTAGAATGCCTCCATGGGTTTCTGAGACTGTAACTTATTTTGGGGAATAAAAAGTCTTTTCTTTCTCCTATGGAGTGACTGGTTATTTCAAACTGCTATTTTTCCCATTAGCAGCCCAACACATAACCCACAGCACTACCAGGTTTCCTGCATGTTGCATAGCTCAAAGCTTCTTAATAAGTAGAATTCTAAATAGCAATGCCTGACTAAAAAAATGTTGGCCAACTGCTGTGCTTTGAATGTGTGTCTTTCTCCACTATATTGGTAATGATCCAATCTCCTACACCAAAGCCCTGAAAGGACTCTATAATTCTTCTGAGTCCTCCATTCCAGAGCTTTGGCCAACAATTTTTCCTTCTGGTTATCATTATGCCGTACCGACATTTTACAAACTCAAGTTTTGCTACCATGGTCATGACTTAAAACAGTTTGAGCGATTTTCAAGTCTGATAGAAATGGAAGATATTGTAACTATTAAGAGTTTAAGGACAGGGGCAGGGGGTAAGAGGGAAGTAGATTTAAATATGTAAATCAACATAAAGGATATTTTTGATGATAGAAATGTTCTATATTTTGCATCAATGTCAAAATCCTGAGTATAACATTATACTATAACTTTGCAAGATGTTACTTTGGGTAAAGGGTATACCAGGTCTCTCTGTATTGTCTCTTACAGCTGCAAGTGAATCTATACTTACCTTGAAATAAAACTTTTTTTACTATATTTTTGCACGTAAAGAAAAAGACATACAGCATACACCCAGAAGCATGTTGACATGAAAATGAAGTACTTGGAAAGAAAGTGGTAATGTTTATAGGTCATTAACTATGATAATACACTTCTTCCTAATACATAAAGATGGAACATTCTTGCATTGTGTTGTATCAAATATAGTCATTCTCTAGTATCCAGATTACTCCTTAGAAGTGATGATAGAGGTTTTGCTCTTGTTTACTTTGCACATGCTTTCCAGAGGGTCCAAATTTGGGAGAAGGAACATGTGCTTGGTAATATTCATGAAAAAGACATAGAGTATAAATGAGATGGACTAAACCACTGGCTGCGACCATTGTCCACTCAGACATAGCAACAATTGTGAAAATGGTGCAAACCTGGGTAATGTTGGGGTCTGCTATACAAGATGACTCACTACCAACTCCACAGAAACTAACAACCACATCTGATTCTTCTGATCCATAAGGGTTTGTTTGCCTTCTCTGATTTCTGCAACTCTGCTGCAGATGAAACCTAAACTGGTCCAAACTGGAATTGATCAGTCCAACAACATTCACTCGAAGGATAACACTTTGCGATCTACAAAGCAGAACTGTTCCACTCTCAACCTCTCTGCCTGCCCTACCTTCACATGCAAACCAAATGTGTGTCTTTTGACGCATGTGTAGCTCAGATCACAGCAGGCTAGAAAAAGGAATTGATTTTAAATTCTCCTTCATTAAGTATAAGTAAAAAAAAACCATTATCTTGGCATTCTGATGATTACAGTATAAAATTACTTCTGAAACCCATATGTCTTTCTTTTCAGGTAGAGAGAACTGCACTAATGTCCTTTTGTAGTCAGAAGAACAGGCAGTCGAAAAAATTTTCTCAAGATTGACATCTGGGAAGTTGCAGACCTTCTCTGTATTCCAGTTACTCCTTCTCCACTCCCCACCCCCTAAAAAAACTAAATATCCAGAATATTGTTCTGCTGTACCCTTGTGGTTTTCTTCACCCTAGATGCTGGGAAACTAAATATATACACAGATGCAGTCTCTACTTGGAGGGGGGCCTAGGCTCCTCTTATTCTGGCTTCATGATTTAAAGTAGCTCAATATAGATCCTCGATTTTCAAATGTGCTAATTTGGAATGTTTGCAAAACAAACATGCCAAGCATGAAAATAGGTCATCATAGCCTCCTGTCAAACCAGGTCTCTTCAGTTCTACGCACTAATCTTTTCCCTTGCGATTCAGTGTTTTTTTAGTTACTAAATTATTATGAATGTGCTTTTCTCTTTGTAAATAGCTTGGTTAAAATAAGACTTTAAAAGGGACACTGTCTTCTTGTGACCAGATTACAGAAAAGTTCTATTGTTATCAAATTACCAAAACATTAAAAAAACGTTCTGGTAGTCTCAAAACACTGCTCACATCCATAGCTAATCTAAGATAAAATGTGTAGAAACAATTTTCACCAATCAGGTCAAATAAAATGAGAACGGACTTCGGACACTTGTTAATTTGTTTCAAGCTATCTACATTAAAAAAAATAACATACTTCTAAAGAGAATAAAAATTCTCACAACTAGACCAATAGGCAACATCATGATAAATCAGAAAAAGGTTAAAGATAAAGATTTCCTCTTGCTTGAACACTTAATCGGTACTCGCAGAAGCAGCGGTCAGAAGATCAACCAATGCATCATATTGTGTAAATCTACTGCACATGACTTCTCATGTCTCTTTGAGGACTAAAGTGGCCTCATATGCATGTGAAAGTTGGATATTGAACATGGAAGTCCAAAGAGTAATAATACACTTAAATGACGGTGTCAACAAAGAATATTGAAAGAACTGCTGACTGCCAAAAGGAAAAACAAATCTGTCTTGGAAGAAGTACAGCCATTATGTTCCTTAAAGGCAAGGATGGCAAGACTACATATCATCTACTTTGAACATGTTGTCTAGAGAAACCAGTCCCTGGAAAAAAAAAAAGCATGTTTAATAAAGGGGCACAGAAAGTCACTCACAAGATAGATCGACACCATAAGTGCAACAGTGGGCTCACTTGTGACGCCGGTACCAGACAGGGCAGAATGTCATTCTGTTGCATGTAGGGCTGCTAGGAATAACAATAACAATAACAACAATAGCACCTAACAATAACAGCAATTATATATGCCAAGGATTAACAAGATAAGACAATACATGCTGGCATAGCCATTTTATCTTTTTGCGATTGAAACCATATGATAATGCACACATGTATCATAGTATCTGCACTGTGCTGTTTTTTCTAACAGAAGTAAAGCGAGTTATTATAAAAGTAATTGTGAAACCTCCTCTGGTATAAAAGAAAAGTAAAACCTCCTCTGGTGGGTTTATTGTGCCAACCTGGCCAATGAACACATGTGGGATTCATTGAAGGGCGAAAAGATAATGGCTTAGCAAGCCTCACCTTTCTTCTCTCTTGCTCTTTGGTGATCGCACCAGTGTGTGACTGCCTTAGCTGGTTCTCTACCACAACTTCCAGGCTACACTACCTATGGGGCACCTAACCGATGGACTGTGTCACTATAGTCTGAGGTTCCTTCAAGACCTGCTTTTATATGCTTCTGGAGTATACATTGCTTAGCTCAGTTCTGTGCGACCCTGTCACCAGGCTGACTGTTGGTGACCTGCCTTTCTATTTGCTGTCTGGGGCCTTATAGCCTGAGTTGCTCTACAGAGGACTGACTCAGCTGTCTGCTTCCTTGACTTGCACCCGGCAGCCCTCAAGACCTGAAGGATGGCCAGTGTATTAGCTGCCTCTTGGAAGTGAGTTGCACTGAGCTATTCGTACTGCTCTATAGACTAATTAGCTATTTATTTCATATGTTTTATGTCTCTATCTATATAAATATATGTATAACCATAAGTGTCCTGGTTTTATTTCTCTAGAGAATCCTGTCTAGCATAGTAATGCAGTTATTTTTGTGATTTCTCCCATGCTTAGGACAACTCTGGTTGCTCTGGGTGTTTGTTTTTGGTTTATTTAAGGTCTTGTAACCAAAAGTGACTATTAATATCAGAGCCTCATGTGTAAAAATAAAATTCTTGCAAAATGAAGCAGTTCCCTACCCACTTCCTCCTCTGATAAATGCAATTTGTGTTTCAGTTTATGTCTCCCTCCTTAATTAAGTAAACCCTCTTTTTGTTTGTGTTGTGGATATAAGCTATTTGTCTATGGAGTGGGATAAATGATTGAATAGAAATACTTTCACTTAAGTGATACATTCCAGGAAAACCTGCAAAACAGCTTTTAGATATTCAGCTCTGTGACCCAGACTAGCCTGCGAAGGATGCTCCTATTCATTCATTCATTGTCAAGTCTTAAAGACTGGTAGAGAAATCAAAGTCTAATGTTTCAACTCTTATAAGATGAGCTTCTCATATTCGCAACTGTGAAAAATTTTTGTAATCTAAGAAAATGATAGCATTGACCTCAGAAAAAGTTGAGAAAAGTAGAGAACTTTCAATATTTAGCATTACTGGTTCTGAGCACTTTAGATTGAACTTAACAGATATTTATTGGGAGCCTACTGTTTTCTGGCCTAGACCACTGATTGTGCAGTGGTTAAGTGTTTGGTAATCACAAGGTCAGTAGTTTGAACCCACCAGGGTCTGTGTGGACTTAAGATAGGACCATTTGCTTCCTTAAGTATTTACATTCTTGGAAAAATTATGGAGGCATTTCTAGTCTGCCCTACAGGATAGCTATGAGTTGGAATCAACTAAATGGCAGTGGCTTTGGGGTCTGTGTGTTTGTTTAATCATGTCCATGAGAACAAAGGTGAGCACAATAGGCATTGTTTCAACAGCACTGACCTATAGTTTAATCAAGGGCAATTATTAGGTAGATATTAAAATAAATAAAAAGTGTGAGGAAAAATAAAAAGATAAGGAACCAAAAGCAAACCTTCCTAATGTTGGTGATGATCTAGATGTAGATATTTTCCTTTTATTCCTCTTTAAGTCATGAAAACATATTATTTCCACTATGATCAGTAATTTTTTAATAAGGCAAATTTTTGTGTTTATTCTCACTGTTCTGGGGACTCCCACTTAATGAACAACTGCTACTTAGAGGAAAATATAAACAGAATTATCCTTAGCTGCAAGAATGGTGAGATTTCATCTTGCTTGCTTACCTGGACATGTCACCAGTACAGTTAAATCACTAAAAAAGGATATCATATTTGATAAGTATATGACCAATAGAAATTAAACTCAGGGAAGCCTTCAGTGAGGCAAATTGACACAATATACACAGCAATAGACTCAAACATACCAGCAGTCTTTGAGATAACACAAGACTTGATAGTATTTGGCTCTTTCTACATAAGGGCTCCATTAATCAGAACTAGCTTGACAGCACCTACCAGCAGCATAAAAGGAATATTCTGTAGCATTTGGGAACTAAACTGGTTGAGTGTTTTAAAAAATTCATCACTCACTTACAATTTAGGTACAACTAAACATCTCATAAGATTACTTTTTTTCTTTTTTTTTCTTTTTTTTACTTTTTGGGCATCACTGCTCTCCGGTGGTGGGAGTAGGAGGCCCAGCCCCACTGCTGGAATTGAACCTCCGTCCCAGTGGGCTGCAGTCCCGCGCACAACCACTACGCCACCGGGGCTCAGCCCAAGATTACTTTTTTTCAATTGATGGTTTTATTATAATGACTTTCAGATCCATCCAGTCAACTAGTCTATTGTTTTTCTTAGAATTTCTGGTCTACCTCCTAGTTTGGTGTGTAGTGCGTGGGATCTTAAAATCTTATTAATAGTCACCCAAAATTAACGATTGGTCTCCATTTGCTTGGGTGGAACAGTAGAAAAAGGAACTAAAGAAGGAAATATACTGAATAATTAATTGTCTGTTCTCCCACAAGACCAGAAGAAATGGTTGGTATCTGACTACTACCACTGAATGTTTTGATCAAAGACTCAATAGCTGGGTCCTGATAAAAAGGAGGAAAATCAGGTCCTAAACTTGAAATTTATACGCAAGCAGAACTTATTTGATGCATTGAGACTGCAGGGTACTCCTGAATATATTACCTGGGAATAAACTTTAAATCTTGAGCTGAAACTACCCCATGAAAACCATTATTAAACTTAAACAATAGTTTAGCTGCATTAATAAAGAATTATATAAAAATATTTTAATTACATAAATAAATTATAAATTATATATATAAATAAATATCTATATAATTGCCTCACAATTGAAGAATGGTTCCAGCCTCTAGACAAAAAGATAACCAAAAGGACAGATGAAAAATTACATGATAAAAAATAGTAATTTATAAATTATCAAGAATTCATGAGGGGCAAAGGGCAGTGGGGGGGAAGATCAAGGACTCAAGTAGAAAGAGTTTTGAAAATGGTGATGGCAACGTGTGTATAAAAGTGCTTGACACAATGGGTGCATATATGGATTGTGATAAAAGCGGTATGAGCCCTCAATAAAATGATTTATTTTAACTACAGATGAGAACTTAAGGGTCAGAGACTGTAAACAACAGTAATGTAATAATATATTAGAATGATGAGACTTCATCTTGCTAGTAAAAAGAATAGTAAAAAGAATAAGAATGGTGGCACACTGTAAAGTATATATAACCAATGCCATTGAAGTATACATGTAGAAACTGCAAACCTCTGTATGTTTGGTTATAAATATTACCATCAAACTATACATTTTTAAAATAACACTATTTACAAAACAAACTGTCTCAGGACAAAGACTTCAAAGGTTGGTTCAGTTGTTGAACGCCACCACCAAGAACCCATACTCTTCCTATCATTCTACTCAGGCACTCAGCATACTGTCCTTCATCTTCATGACTGCTCACATAATTGTAGGATGGTCTCAGCCTTCTAAACAGAAAGTTCTCATTGAAGGAAAGAAGAGGAATAACAAAGGAAACTGCTATCCTTACCTGAACCTTAGTTACTAAGGAAACCAAAATTTCTAGAAATGCCTACTGCAGCTTTTTGACTACATCACATTGATCAGAATGGAATTCTATGGTGAGCTCCTTCATCTCTGACTTCTTCTGGTGTAGATGAGTAAATAAAAGGTCAGGGGGCATGGAGGAGTTGGAAATTGAGAGGTAAGAGAGATCAAAGTCATGACAAGAGTTGAATGAGGTCCCAATAAAATTATTTTTTTAAAGAGAAGAAAGGAGATCAAGGAAGGTCCAGTTTCTCACTTCCTCCCATTTTAGAACTGCAATGCTGGCAGTAGCCACATTCGCCCTTGACTCTTATTTCTGCTGGGCACCCTTCTCCACGGCTCCAATTTGCATGGAGCTGTATCTACAACACTCCATCCTCTAGCCCTTTAAGGTCTGGGGATGGTCATAGCCATTCACTCTAGGTCTCCAGAGGCTGCAAACATCTCTACTGATCCCTTTAATGTTATTCAGACCTCTGTAAAAAATCTGTCATTAAAATATTTTCAGCTCACCACCTGAGTGGGATTCTGTTCCCTGCAAGACTCTACCTGATACCCATATACATTTACTGCAAAAGAAGAAAGAAAAGTTATGTTAGTTCAGACAAATTATGATCCATTTCCTGGGATCGGATACATTGCTACTATGGACAAATGTACAATCAGATTAATGAAGAAATGGGAAAAAAAGAAATGGCATCAGTTTATTCTATTGGTGCCTTGCATTGTCCACAATATATGACATACAACTTGGGATATTTATATAAAAAAAAACTGTGATCATTTCTAGATTATTATTATTTATTTCCATTAATTCAGTATTTGGATAAGGACATCTGTTATAAAAAAAATAGCTTACTATTACAGAAAACTCTGGAGTCAACAATGTGTACATCCCATATGATTCTCACAGATAGCTCTGTGAATAAGGAAAGGTGAGTATTCTCATATCTACTGCTCAGATGAATAATTACAAATTCAAAGAGAATAGCTATATTGTGTTGGGCCACCAACTTGAAAGTTGTTGGACTGAAATTTCAATCTCTGATTCCAAATGTAAGCCTCCAGAGCCCAGTTTTCGACAATGTGAAAACAAAACCAAAGCCTTCCTTTTTTGAGGGGGACATCCACAGGAAATAGAGCATTGTCTCTCTCAGCAATCCCTCTCCCAGATGCCCGTGTCTGTCAACAATGAGAATGCCTGTGAGGTACCATTGAAGACAAGAATTCTGTTTCACCTGTATCATTCAAAAGCATGAGTTGTGGATTCACACAACCCTTGTTTACCGATAAGCACTGCTCTCCCCCTTACATACTTGTGTGACTACGACAAGTTACTTTCCCTCCCATAAAGCTTTATGTTCCTAGTCTGTAAGACACAGATATTAAGCACCTATCTTATGACCCTGCTATGAGATTGAAATTAATCCATTTATGTAGAGCAGTTATCATACATTAATAAATTATTAGATGTGACTTTTTTAATTCATGATAAGTATGAGGATTAGAAATTAGTTTGGCTTCTAAAACAAACTTTTTAGTTTCATTATCAGTATACACATGGAAGTTCAGAGAAAGAACATAATTTTATCAAACAACTTTCAAATTGGAATAACTCCTAAAATGATCATTTTTGTCTTGTTTTTTGGTTCATATTATTATCTCTGCAAAACTCTCTAGATAAAGTAAGTTGGATGAATAATCTAGAGGAGAAAACAATGGGACTGAGGGTTCCAAGAGGACATGGGAGAGAGGGAGGGGGACAAGGGAACAGCAACTGATCCAAAATCAATGGCAAGGTGGGTGTGAGAGACCTGATAGGGATTTATCAGGGCACAGTATAGCAACAATGAAGTATGTAATTTTCCTCGAGTTCTTAATTACTTCCTCCCACGGACTATAATGATCCCAATTCTACCTTACAAATCTGGCTAGATCAGAGGATGTACACTGGTACAGATAAGAACCGGAAACATGGGGAATCTAGGACAGATGATCCCTTTAGGACAAATCGTGAGAGTGGCGATACCGGGAGGGTGGAAAGAAGGTGGAGTAGAAAGGGAGAACTGATTATAAGGATCTACTAATAGCCTCCTTCCTGAGGTACAGACAACAGGGAAGTGGGTGAAAGGAGACATCAGACAGTGTACAATATGACAAAATAATAATAATAATTTATAAATTATCAAGGGTTCATGAGGGAGGGGGAAGGTGGGAGGGAGGGGGGAAATGAGAACCTAATACCAAGTGCTTACGTAGAAAGAAAATGTTTTGAGAATGATGATGGCAACAAATGTACAAATCTACTTTGTATACAATGGATGGATGGATGGGTTGTGATAAGATTTGTATGAGATCCCAATAAAATGATTTTTTAAAATTAAATTTTTTACAAAGGCACAAAGTAGAAAAAAGCTAGGTAATTATCAAGAAGTTAAGTGATTTATAGAATGTCTGGATACTGGGACATACTGATATTTTTATGGCAATGAAGGTGATCATCAGGAGTTTTCAGACAGATAACACTTAAAATATGTACTCTCCAGCACATCAAAAAAGTTCAAGACTAAAAAAACAAAAACAAAACGATAATTCCCAAGCCTCTTGGATACTCGCAAGATTTTGGTAACTAACACTTTATAAGCTTGCTATATGCCAACAAAAGAAGCATGCAGGTTTATACATTGAGCCAATAATCACAAAGTTTAAAGTTCAGTCTCACCAACCTTACAGAGAAAGAAATTTCTGCTCCCATGAAGATCTTCAGCTTCAAATGCCCACAGTTTGAAGTTGATCTACACTTCTGGTAGATCTTACAGACTATAAGTTGGAATCCACTACATGGCAGTGAGTTTGTTGCTTTGTTGTATATTTCAGTGACAGTAAATGAATATTCATTTATGTTTCTGCACATTTATGAGTTTCTAGGCAAATTTTATTAGGACTAGTTTAAAGGCCAAAGAGCCCTGGTGGCACAAACAGTGAATTGCTTGACTGTGTAAGTATAAAGGTTAACAGTTCTAGCCCACCCAACTATCCTGTAGGAAATAGAACTGGTGATTTAGTTCCAAAAAGATTAACGCCAAGAAATCCCTAGGAGGTGTTGCACTCTTTCACAAAGTGCCGTGATGCATCAGAATAGACTCTGCAGCGCCCATAGCAACACATTTAAAGGACACACTTTGAAACTCACAAATAAATAATAAGAGAGTTAATCTGGGAAGTATGTGTTTTCTAGAAGGGAGAGACATAAAAACATTCTAGGAGTTGTACAATTGAAAACACCTTCTTATCTTTGTGGTATAGAATTTTACTTTACAAAAGTTAAGAAGCAAGGGTCCTTCCTTTTCTTTCCTCAGGTAGAATTTCTTCACACCAGGCTGTAAAGTAGCCCTTCCTTCTGCAGAACAAGGAGAGCCACCCCTCAGAAGCTCTCAGATTCCTTTTTCAGGGCTTCCCTCCACAGTACAACCCATGTTGTAGTATATTAGCCCATGCAACTCCCAACATGCCTTCTCAGCATGAGGAAAAAATGGATATAAGTGAAGAATTGGAGAAATCGGTAAAGTTATTGTTACATGTCATAACAATCTGCTCTTGTTCCCGGAGCCTGTTGTCCAGTCTCTGGATAATATGAATAAATAAACACTTCTCACCAGACACGATCTTAAGTAAATTAAACTTTATAAGAATTAACTTATGGATTCCCCATAGTGAGTTGGATACTTTTACTCTTTTAAGATGAAGACCCTGAAGCACAGATGTACTTGCCCTAAACCTCCCAACTAGTATGTCCGAGTGGAATTCTTATGTTAAATTTTCCACAATCTTTTAAAAGACTCTTGTGTAAGTGGCAGAATTTGAACTTGAGAGTCTAGCTCCAGAAACTGCCTTCTGAATACCATGCTGTGCTGCCTTTCAACCAGTAAGCCTGGTTGGTGATTCACTCAGTACTAGTTCTGAACTGTCCCACCATTTGAATCTCTTAATCTATGCTATCCAGGCAATTCTTTTGCCAATTAACCAGAATTTTAAAAGGAAATTGTCCCCCTGCTTGGTCTTGGCAGGTTCTGGAATAAGTACACACAGCTGTTCAATGTGTAACATAATGTTTTGACATTCTCTAGTCAAAATAACTCTACCAATTCTTAAAATGGGCTAACTACTGACCATGAGCATTCGTGTGTTGATGGCCATGTACCAAACTGATTGCTAATTTGAGAATCTCCTTAATTCTATTTTCTGTTTACTATTTTAATGGCTCAAAGAATTTCCAGTACACAAATTTTATACTGCCTCACACAGCTCTTCCTGAAGAGAAAGACTCTTGTGCCCAAAAAAGGAAATAGCAGGAAACAAATAGGAGATTGAGGCAAGTTTAATAAAGCCATTATTTATAAAGGAGTAGGTCGTGTTACCATCATTTGATAAACTGTCATACCGTGGTGGCCTGCTGGTTGCTGTGATACCAGAAGCTAGGCCACCAGTATTTTAAATACAGCAAGGCCACGTATGTGGACAGATTTCAGCAGAATTCCTGACTACAACAGAGTGGGGGAAAGGCCCTAGCAATATACTTCAGAAAAAAGACTGGCCGGCTAATACAAATAGAAGTACAAACTTATCTATAGTTGGAAGACATACAAACAGAATGCTCTTTAGGAACAAGAATAGTAAAACTTTCATCTTTCTAGAATTTAACATATTAGTTGGAGAAAGATATCATGCTCTATAATAAAGTAAAGGATCACAAAAAAAAGGATAATTCTTAAGAGGACAGATTGCACAGTGGCTGCAACCATGGGCTCAAACACAGCAACGATAGTGAGAACAAGAAAGAACTGAACAGTATTTTACTCTTTTGTGCATAAACCCTTGTGAATCACAACCAACTTTCTTGCTCTTGATAACAACACGCTAGTGTTTAGGAGCCCTGGGGGTGCAGGGGTTAAAATACTCACTGCTAACCCAAAGATGACAGTTTGAACCCAGCAGCCGCTCCATGAGAGAAAAATCTAGCAGCCTGCTCTCAAGATTTACAGCCTTGGAAGCTGGGTGAGGCAGTTCTGCTTTATACTATGGGATCCTTATAAGTGAGAATCAACTTGATGGCAATGGGTTTGGTTTGGATGAGGCAGGGTTAAGGAATCACTGGGTGCTCGAAACAGTTAAGTCGTTTCTAGCCAAAAGGTTAACAATTAGAATTCGCCAAGAGCCCCCTTGGAATACAGCCCTGGAGATCTCCTGAAAGGTCTTGGCCCTGATTGACCAATGGCGCACACATGGGGTTGCCATGAGTTAGAAGGACCTCAACAGCAAGGAAGAGACAGAATCAAAGGAAACAAGCAAGGGGGTTGTGCAGTTCTTTTAGGGAACCTAAGAGCCTTCTCCCTCCCTGGATCTGAAGCGTTAGAGAAGGTGACTAGAACCCACAGAGAGAAGAACAATTTTAGAGAAAGTTGCCTCTTAGGAAAGGCACTCTGGTAGCTTCGTGGTTAAGAGATTAGCAGCTAATTAAAAGGCTGTGGATTGAAACTATGGGGCACTCTAGGGAAAATAAGTGGCAGTCTACTCCTGTGGAGATTTACAACCTTACAAACTCTAGGAGACAGTTCTCTCCTGACCAATGGGGTCATTATGGATCAGAATCTCCCTAATGGCAGCATTTTGTTTCAGCAAAGTTATGTATTTGATTTTCTTTTTATAATCATTTTATTGGGGACTCATAAAACTCATCACAATCCATACATCCATCCATTGGGTCAAGCACATTTGTACATTTGTTGCCGCCATCATTCTCAACACTTCTTTCTACTTGAACTCTTGGTATCAACTCCTCATTTTTTCCCCTGCCTCCCCACACTCCCTCCCTCATGAACCCTTAATCATTTATAAATTATTATTAGTTTGCCATAACTTACACTGTCTGACATCTCTGTTCATTCACTTCTCTCCTGCCCATCATCCAGGGAGGAGGTTGTATGTAGATCCATGTGATCGGCTCCCCCTTTCTATTCACCCTTTCCCTTTCTCTCCTGGTATCACTACTCTCATTATTGGTCCTAAGGGATTTATCTATCCTGGATTTCCTGTGTTCCTGGTTCGTATCTGTACTAGTGTTTATCCTCTTGTCTAGCCAGATTTATAAGTTAGAATTGGGATCATGATAGTGTGTGGTGGGGAGAAAGCATTAAAGAACTAGAAGAAAGTTGTATGTTTCATCATTGCTATACTGCACCCTGACTGGCTTGTCTCCTCCCCGAAACCCCTCTGTAAGGGATGTCCAGTTGCCTACAGATGAGCTTTGGGTCCCCACTGCACACTTTCCCACATTCACAATGATATGTTTTTTAGTTCTTTGATGCCTGATACCGGATCTCTTCAATACCTCGTGATTATACCGGTTGGTGTTCTTCGTTCATGTGGACCTTGTTGCTTTTTAGCTATATGGCTGCTTGTTTATCTTCAAGTCTTTAAGACCCCAGACATTATGTCAGCTTTCTTCACCCCATTTACTTATGTGCCCACTATGTCTTCAATGATTATGATGGGAAGGTGAGCATCATAGAATACCGGTTTAATAAAACAAAGTGTTTTTGCATTGAGGAAGTACTTGAATAGGAGTCCAGTGTCCATCTGCTACCTTAATACAAAACCTATAAATATATGCACACAAATCTATTTCCCCATCATTATATATAAATATATTTACACATGTACATGCCTGTATTTAGACTTCTATATATATGAATTTTGCCTCAGGATTCTTTCCTCTAATTTCTTTTACTTTCCTCTTGGCCCTCTATCATTCTCAGCCTTCATGTGGGTTTCAATATTTCCCCTTGGTCACACTGCCCTTGATCAAGCCCATCAAGCCTGTTATACCCTCCTTGAATGGCAGCATTTTTAAATACCTTCAGATGTTTTCCCTGAAATTGAGGGGCAAAGTCAATCTTCAGCAGAAAGGGAGATATTCATCTCACTGTGGTGCCTCCTGTTGACTAAACCCAACGTGAAAGCAGAGGGCTAGGAAACATTTGGTATGGTCCATAAGCTAATCTCTCCAGACACAAAGCATGGCAAAGACAGATGGAGAGTGAGTCACAATAAAGAAAAAGGAAATGTACTGTACACATACTCTGGGCGTGTGAGAGTGGGGGAAAGTCCTCACATGAGCTTCTTCCTATTATCAGTTTCTTGCCAAATAAACTATTCCTCATTAGCTAAATATTTTAAGGGGTAAGATGTGCATAATTAAGAGGTTCTCTATCATCAAGAACAGCGACAAAGGTATTATGTGTCTGGAATCAAGAACTGAAAGCCCTGATAGACCATGGAGATGACACTGATTGTGCAGGTGGAGATCCTGGACAATAAGTGTAGCATCAAAGAAATCCAGCCTGAAGCCAACCAAGATGGAAAAACAAAATGAGATGTGTAAGCAAATTGGATTCTGCCCTAGAAAAACTTTATTCAATCAAAAAGATTTGATTCAGGCTGAAAAACAGAGAAAATTTTAAAGGTAAATAATTAAATACAACATACATACATACATATGGAGAAAATTAAAGCTTACCAAGCACCAATTATGTCAGGCTTGACATTTCATTTGAAGACATATTACAACTTCTATTCAAAATCTGGTTGTCATGTACCTACCTTCAGTATAAAAGGAAGCATGATAAACATTGATTGTGATAAAATAGTTATAGGCAAAAACTGCATCAAATTGTTCCTCAACTTCAACCTTAACCCCAACCCACAAAGTATACTTTCTTCAAAACAACTAGAGTAATTCTTTTAAAATAAGTCAGGTCATGCTAACTACTCAGCTTTAAGTCTTCTCTTTCCCATTTCACTTGAATTAAGAATCATACTTTACTAAATCAACAAGTCAAACCTTACTAAATCAGGGCTCCTAAATCAGTGCATCTTAGTCCATTGATTCAATGAGTCATGAAACCAGTCTAGTGGGTCTCAGCTGGCATGGACTTAAAATTCAAACATAATTGAACTGGATATTTCATGTTGAAAATAGACATAATAGAAAATAGAGTGTATACCGAATGAAATGGTAAATATTGTTTTTTTTTTAGATTTAAAGACATATGTGGGCTTAGAACACAAAATGTTTCTTAAATGCAATCATAATCAGAATTATTTTAAATGATACTATCACATTCCCCACTTTCTGACCTCATCATTCACCCATTCCCCCCACTGTCTTCTCAGCTCCAGCAGAACTCCCACTAACTTCAGAGTCCAGTCACCTTCCTGGAGAGAACTTTTCTGACTACCCTGTAGAATATAATCCCGCCACTGTCTTCACTCTCTTTGTTCCTAGGGTACTTTCTTTTTCTTCAGATTTTTGTATTAAATAAAATATCAGATCGTTACGTGTTTACTTTCTGGATTCTTCCTCAAATATCAGCTCTAAAAGTGCTGGGACTTTATTATGTTCTCTACTCTATGCTTTACTCTTTATCCTTAGTCCACTCCTTAATCAGTTAGCCATCGTGTGGGTAGTTTGTGTGTTGCTTTGACGCTGGAATCAGTGTCATAAATATTTCAAAAATCAACAGGGTCACTGTGTTAGACAGGGTTGACTAAAAATACAGGTTCGTTGACACTCAGATAATGTGTAAAAGAGAACTTTACATCAAGAAGTAATTGTGCTTCAACAAAACATCCTAGTCCAGTCTAGGTCAAGCCCATATGTTTGAAATTAGCATTTGAATTCTCTTCAGACTCACATTCTATGATGCCCAGTGCAGGAAGATCACAGGCCAGTGGATAGGAAGTCCTGTGGATTCCATGGCAGTGGGTGCATCTCCAGAGCTCTGGCTTCCATAAGTGTTGTCAACAGTTCCATGTGGTTGTCAACAAGAATTTGAAGCATAGAGAGAGGGAGATCGTGACCCACCTCTTCTGATGACAAAATCCATAAGACACAAGTTCTCAGAATACTCATGGAAAGGTCAAGCTCATGACGGATCATCAAGCTGTGACCTGATTGGCATGCTAAACTCCACCTCTTTATCCCTTTATCAGTAGATATGAAATTGTATAACTACCACAGTCACCACAGTGCACGCAATGAAAAGTTGGCCCAATTATGAAAACAATAACTGTTAAAGATCTTATGAATAACAACAGACCCTTTCTGATATCAAATATTTTCTGAAGATCAAATAATTTTGCCTTTGGTATAGGCTACATCTCAATGTAAAGAAAACAAAATCCTCATAACTGGACCAGTGATGGAAGGCAAACCCTTCAGATTAGAAAACAGTCAAGATATAGATATGGAAGAGGTGCCTCCTCAAAGTTGAAATCGAACCCGCCAACGTAGAGTTTGCTCCATCTTACAGCAAATATCTCAGGATATCTTTTGAACTAGAAAAGAGATTAAACAAGAGGAGAGATGGGGTAAAATGGATGTCAAGACATGAGGAGCTCTCCAGGAAGCATGAAGCAGAGCTGAAGAGACAGACTTAATCCAGAACCAACAGAGAAAGAAAGCTTCTCCCTATAACTAGCACTCCAAATTTGGACTTTCAGTCTCCCAAACTGGAAGAAAATACATGTGTTTGTTATAGCTGTCAACTTGTGGCATTTCTGTTATAGCAACACTAGATAACTAAGACCAATTATAACCTGTAAACACATCCATAGGAGCCCAGCAAAAGCTGAAACCTTTTAGAACTAGCCTTATAGAGATAGAAATTAGAAGGCTGTTCAGATTCTTTAACTTCCCTATGAGTGAAAAAGCAAGACTTTACAAATCTGTGTGCTCCAATGTTCCACTGTCCACTTATCTGTGCCTAGGAATTCTCTTCTTTCTCTGTTATCTACGAGATTTCTTTCCATACTTTTCAGATTCCAAATATTTGCTTGAATCAGTTCAAAAACTATTTGGACATAGCTTTTGGTCCCAATCATCTCCTAAGGCAGTGAATGCTGTGGATGGCTGTGTTGGAACTCAGTCCCCTCTCCCGTCTACAGAGGGCAGACAAGAGGGAGAACAGACAAATTCAAAGCAAGGCATGGAAATCCATATACACTCAAGGGCAAGCCGACCCGGGGGCGGGGGGTGGGGAAACTGCATTAAAAATATGCTAAAAAACTTGGTTTATACCCGAGTATATATGATAACACATTCTCTGAAAAAGTGCTATGTGCATAGCAGATATTTGGCATAAATATTAAGAACATGTGGTGATTGCCTATTCATTTAGTGGTGAATTACCTATTCATAGACAGTGAATTATGTAATGTGGCTCTTTAATCCAAAGTCTCTAACTCCCATCAAATGACCTTTTTTCTGAATAGGTCTGGTGAGAAGGTGGGGGAAGCTACCAATCGGCTTCACCTGTGAGTAATTGTGAATGGGATGCCTGGTGTACCATCGTGCTGCATATAAAAACTGAGCCCTCTGAGGAGCAGGCAGAGGTATCTCCTAACCAGCAAGAGCCAGAGTGGAGCACATCCTCTGGACCCAAGATTCCTGTGCAGGGACTCTATGAAGCCAGAAGATAGCTAGTTACAGCATCAGAGGAGCCGCAGCCAAACCAGGAGTCAGAGCATGGGGCAGAGTGATGGACTTCCCAACCTGAGAAGCAAGTAAAGTTGAATGATTTTGTGAAGAAGAGTGGTGTGTGGACTGTGACATCTCTGGGCAATTAATTCAGGGAACTGAGTTTGCTAGCGCATGATGCTTGAGCTTACACAAGGACACTTTTGGCAAAATTCTACACAACAGAAAATAACAAATAGTGGCAAGCATGTGGAGACATGAGAATGCTTTTACATTGATAGTGGGGCTGTAGAATTGTACAACCATTGTGAAAATCAGTATGGCACTTCCTCACAAAAAATGAAATGCAAGTATCATGCAATCCAGCAATCTCTCTACTGGGTATATGTCCCAAAGAACAAAGCACATACAGACACACAAATACCTATGTTTATTGCAACAATTTCCACAAAAACATGGAAATAACCAAAAAGTTCAACTATAGAGCAATATGTAAACAAGCTCTGGTACATTCATACTATGGAATTTTATGCATCAGTAAAAAGAATTCTCTTAAATATCACAAGATGTGAACAAAACTAGACAACATTGTGCTTAGCAAACTCATTTGATCCTACAAAGATAAATATATGGGATCTAAAAGATAGCATTTGCCCAGAGATATTATACAAATGGGGGTGGGGGGACAAGGCTACATCTGATCTCGCCTGGACTCCCCTTTGCCAGCAGATATCAGACAAGCATCTACAATCCAGTCTTTGTTACCTTCTCTGACACCAGCTCTTCCTCTCATAGCATCATACTTCTATGCTGAGTTCAATAAATCATTGCAATGGCCACACATAGCCTATAAACAGTACTCATCATTAAAGGGTCGTATTAAGAAAATTAACCAGTCACCACTAATCAATGTCTGTAAGCAGTAAAGGTATAGTCACTGGTCTACAGCAACATCTTTTTCACCCAGCAGCCAAATCTTTTTGTAGTGCTCCACCTCTGCCTTGGCTTTCGTGATCCAAGAAGCCAGACTGCTGCTACTTCACAGACCCATCATCTCAGCGCTGTTTCTCTACCTCATGGATTCCTTGCCTTGGCCTCTGCCATTGGTCTAATTACTATGTTCTGTCTCCTGGTCTCGGTACTACAGTCCTAGTATCTCCGTTCTCAGTTGCCACCACTTCAGACAGAGGTTTCAAACGTGTACCACTAGTAGTTCCTCTTCCTTGATGATCCTTGGATTTCTTGCTCTGGTCCTGCTTCTGAGATAGCACATTCTTTTTTGGAAGGGGAGGGCACTTTCTTATATGGAGGTGTAATTTTGTCTTTCAGCAGATCATAACCACTATCACCTCCCCCCCAAAAAAATAAAATTGGGGACTCAGAATACATCTCACTTTGATCCAATAACTCACTCTGAAATGCAATTATAGCCGCAAGCATAGAGGTTAGAACATTTTTATAGATACTCTTTGCTTTAGTAGTCTCATCAAATCCAGTTTACTTCCTCTTTTTTTAAAAAAAATTAACTTTAATTATAGAGGGTTTTTTCTCCCACACAGAAAGAATGGTCTTGGTGTGTTCTTGATCCCACACTGTGAGGTAGGTCTTTGAGGCAAGCTTGAGTCTGAGACTTCTGTTCCTCAGGAATCACGTCTTCTCTATCACTTCACTAGGGATTATACTGTCCTGGTTTCCCTGGCAAACGTGTTTCTCTCCATGGATCACTGTAGCTGTTGGAGAGTTCTTTTCCAAGGTCAATGTGGAGTCAAGAAGGCAGTGATAGTACCATTGAGTTGTTTCCAACTCATAGTGCTCCTATACAACTGACCCTCTAGGTTTCTGAGATGGTAATTCGTAATGGGAGTAGAAAGCTTCATCTTTTTCCTGAAGAAGAACTGCTGGTTTTGAACTGCAGATCTTGTGGTTAGAAGCTCAGCAAAATCCACACCTGGACTGCCATGACCTCAGCAGGCAGATCCATACACAGCACGGACAGGAAACCAGGACAGGAGAGTGCCAAAGTCCGAACTGGAGGGAGCTGGGAAGAGGAGAGGGGCTAGAACTTATAATACACCTCAAGAGAGATTATAACTAAAAGAGCCATATTAACTAACTACATCTCATAAATAATGCTCAGAAGGTAGGAAGGAATGGGGGAGAAAGAACAGAAAATAGTTAACACAGGGAGAAAGTGGGAAAAGTACTATATTACTACTGTGGTTATTATAATCAATGTCACAAAAAATGTACAGGAATTGTTGAATGGAAAACTAATTTCTCTGTAAACTTTCCCCTAGATCACATATAGAGAGAAGTTTATGTGGACCAGTGGGTTATGAATTGAACTTAGTGGGTTATGCATTGGACTGCTAACCACAAGGTAAACAGTTCAAACCTACAGCCACTTCTCTGGAGAAGGAGGGGCTTTCTGCTGCCACAATGATTTACCAAACCTCAGAAACTCAAGGGGCAATTCTACTCAGTCCTATAGGGGGCACTATGAGTCACAATGGACTCCAGTGGTTTTTATAGATAATGACGATAGATGATAGAAGATAGATATATATAGATAGATGATTATAGAAGATAGATAGAAGATAGATAGATGATAGATAGATAGATAGATGATAGATAGATAGATAGATGATAGATAGATAGATAGATAATATTGCTATTAGAAAGTAACACTGTGGATTCTGACACATAATGACCTCAGAAGACAGTAGTACTACCTCATAGAATATTAATATTTACAGAAGAAAATCTACAAGTCTTTTTCCCATGGAGACACTAAGTGGGTTGAAACTATAAACTTTCAATTAGCAGCTGATCCCTTAATTGTTGCCCCATCAAAACTGATGTAGAAAATTATGTGTTTTATAAAACACTAATATATGTGAACAAGTTATAAATTTCCACCTGAATTACAGGAATGTCCTGCTAACTGTGTTTCTCTCCCTGGCCTTGGCTTTCTATCCTCTATCTATTCTCCACTCAGCAGCCATATGGATCCTTTTAAAGTGTCAGACCATCTCAATGCCTACATGTCCTCAGTCCTTTTCACCCTAAGGGCAATGGTTCTGACAATAGTCTTGAAGGTGCACATCAATGGCACTTCCTCCTCTGACTTCTCTGATCACATCCCGTGCCATCTCTCCACTCACAAACTGACCAACTGACATCCTCACCGTTTCTTAAATAGATCAATACACTCACATCTAGATCCTCTGTGTTAGGTTTCTTTGATTTCTTCATTCTTCGGCCTTTGTGTGAAATGCACTTTTCCAGTAAGGGTGAGCCTGACCGCCTCACTTGAAATTGCACTTTGTTCCATACCTGGGCTCTTTGATCTTCCCTTCATTGTCTCTTTTTTCCATGATACTTCAAGGGCTTCAGATATACTATACCCTTTATTAATTCATTATGTTTATTGTGTTTCTTCCAAAATGCCAGAACTTTCATTCACAAATATATGTTCAACACTACCACAGGATCTGACAAATAGCATGCACTCAATAAACATGCATTGACCTAATGAATGGATCAGTGACTTTATTAATTAATATGGCCATCAATTATGTAAGACATTATCTTCACCAGTTCCTTGCCCTAAGGGTAGTGATACATTCTCACATGATCTTGAGCTTTTCAGTTAATGCTGAACATTAATTAGTGTGTGCATTTTATTTGACCAAAAAATGTCAGTGCAACTGGAGAACGTGAAGATCATCAAGAATCACTTTTCCCCAGAATAGTAGTTAAAAGTAAAGTAAATTGACCAGTTTGTTTGGTTTGGGAAATCTTTTTAAAATGATATAAATACAGCTGCCACTAGCAACCTGTCAGTAGCAACCTTCCCATTTTTATAAATAGCTGAGGACTGGACTATCTGCTTAACGTGAGGGCTGGCGTGTCTCCACCACATAAAAACTGACAGCATTCTCAACATCAACTGTGGCCGCTCCAGGCCCTTTTAGTTTATCTTTAAGTTCTCAGCTGCAGGTTTGGGTTGGGGATGCCAGAAGTCTGAGTGCCAAATAAGCAAAGTCACTATATTTAGATTATAAATTATAGTCTACAAAATAGAACATCAGATTTTGCTACCTTACTTGGCTATACCTTCCTATGATTAATTTATGAAAAGAAATTCAGACTATAAAAATAAAACAACTGTGTTTAATGCCGCAATAGCATTGATTAACTGTCTCTAACAACATGTGCTAAGTACAGTCTTTATATCATCCATAAATCTTTGATCTCATTTTACTTGTACTAGCTGAAAGTACCACAGAGGGCCAAAAGGACAAAAATCTGCCTTGGAATAAGTGCAGCCAGAATGCTCCTTAGAAACAAGGATAAGATTTCATACATATCCCATGCTTTGGACCCTTTATTAGGAGGGACCAGTCTCCAGAGAAGGACGAAGCAGAGAGGCAGATGTAAAGACTAAGGTCGTCTACAAAAGGGATTGATACAGTGACTTTGGCAAGTGGCTCAAACAACAAAGCAGTTGGGACCAGGGTGCAGGCAGTGTTTTGCTGCTGTTCAGAGGCGCTGTGAGTCATCACTGCCTCACTAGTACCAACAACTGCAGTTAACCCTGACGACTTCGCTTGTCAAACCCACAGCCCATTGACAGGAGAAAGATGGCTGTCAGCTCCTGTAAAGACTCACATGGTAAGAAACACTCTACTGGGTGTCTATGGGTTGCAACCAACTCCAAGCAGTAGGTTTGACAATTGGGCAAGAGAATTCATACTGCTAACCATATCTGGGGACAATATTGTTCCCTATTTGAGTAAGTTTGGAGATGTGATTCCAGATTTTGTAATACTAGAAGGAATTTAGTGAAAATTAAATAATGGTACTTATCCCTAACTCAAAGCAGGAAAACTAATCTCCCCAACAAAATTTAGATGTCATTCTACCAAAACTAAATGAGCTTAATTAGCTATTAATTTCAAAAATGTTGTTAGTAATAGTTCTTTAATTTTCATACTTCCCCAAAGGCATGCATCTTTCATTAAAATATTGCTTTTATATTTCATCTCATAATGAGGTTCTTTAAATTGTGAACAAAATAATCTCTGCAACTTATAAAGTACTTGGCACGCTTTCAGGAAAAAGATACTATGAAAATATAAGACATTACTTTCTCACTGTTATTTCACAATGTCCTAAAAAAATTGGTTGGGTTAGGAAAAAACAAAATCTAGGAAAGACCTAACTTGTACAAGGAAGCTAAGTACATATCTTTAATTTTTATGCCAGAGAATCAGCAATGAAGATTATTTGGAAAACTAAAATATAGTTTTATACATAAACCTCCCATGATCCCATTCTTATTTAGTGGATATTCTTCATGCCTGAGTCAAAGATATAACTTTCTAGGGTACTCAAAAAAGTTTTATGAAAAATTAACAAATCTGGTCCTGTTATGTGGCATTTTGAACTCAGATACTTATCTTGGTTTCTGCTTAGAGCATCTATGAAAATGACAGCTATTAAAAATCCCACAAGGGCACACAGAAGAGGTGACCCAAGAAGGAAAAGAAATTCCTAATTCCATGATGTCAAATTGTCAAAAATTTTGGGAAGCAATCAATTCAAATTGAAGCAAGAAGACAAAAGAAGGGAGAAGAAGGCTTTAATATTTGATATGTGCAGTTATTTAGAAATGGGTCTTTTCAGTCCATAGATAAAGTTCCCACCACCTGTCTATTGTACAGTAGTGGTTTGTGTGTTGCTGTAATGCTGAAAGCGATGTCACTGGTATTTCAGATGCCATCAGGCTCACTCAAAGTGAGCAGGTTTCAGTGGAGCTTCAAGACAAGTAACAATGAAGAAGAAATCAACTCTCCAATCCAGAAGAAAAGGCCATTGCACAGCTTTGAAGCAGTTTCAGAAGCTGAAAACTTAAACAAAGGAATCAGGACATTGGTGGAAATACTGGCAGCAGTTGGGCCCCTCATATCTGAGGGCACTTGAAATGTGACTGAAGAGGTGCTGACTTCTTGAAGAGGGTTCCACCATAATGACATGAAGCAGGTAATGCCATGGCTCTAGAGCCTCGTGATCTGCATTTGCTGATGGGAAAAGACCCAAGATAAATGGCAATCGCTGTACAAAAAAATTCTCAAATGACTGAAGTTTGGCCTTCCTGGAAATTGGAAGTTGTTAAAAATGTAATGGAAGGCAAGAAGATCAATATCATAAGCACTAAAACTGAAATGGACTGGGGTTGGCCATTCTGCATCAGCAAATCCTATTTGGTGAGAATAACACAAGCAAGAGGAAAAACATGGTGTTCATTGCCAGAAAGACTCTTGCTAAATCCATCATAAAATAGAAAGCTATTTGCGACTAGATTATATCTATCTGTCTTCAAGCAAATCCAATGGATATAATTATTGTTCAAATTTCTACACCAACTACAAAGGCTAGTGATGGAGAAATTTAAAAATTCTACCAACTGCAGTCACACATTGAGATTTTTTTAAAAATTCATCAAGCATACCCTCAAGATGCATTGATAGTTACTGGTGATTATAATGTGAATTTTGGAAGCAAATTGGAACAGTAGTTGAAAAATAAGAACTTGATGATGATAGAAATGAAGATGAAAGCTGAGCCCTGGTGGCGAAGTGGTTGTGTGCGGGATTGCGGCCCACAGGGTTGACGATTCAAATCCAGCAGCAGCTCTCCAGGAGCAAGACTGGGCTTCCTACTCCCACCAGGGCAATGGTGTTGGAAAAAAAAGAAAAAGAAATGAAGATGAAGACTGCATGATGGAATTTGAAAATCCAACAACTTGTTCATAGCAAATATATTTTTTCAACAACACAAGAGGCAGCTGTGTTAGTCCTAGTGGACTAGAGGAACAAATCCATAGAAACTCATTGTGTATAAGAGAGAGTTTTATATAAAGGCTAATTGTACATTAAGAAAGCTTCCCATCTCAGTCCAGTCCAAGCACATTAATCTGATATTAACCCATATGTCCAATACCAATCTGTAAAGTCCTCTTTAGAATTATGAAATATATGCAATGAGGCCGAATGCAGGAAGAACAGAGGCCAGTGGGTAAAGAGTCTATGGATTTAATTGTGTTGTCAGTATATCAGTGCTGGCAGGGGTCTCCACATGGCTTCTCCAGTTCCCAAGGCACTGAGTCTATCAGGATAGTGCCATGTGAGCCAAGGGAGTGAGGAAAGAGAGAGAGAGAGAGAGAGAGAGAGAAACAGAAACAGAAACAGGGTCTGTCCCCTGCCTCCAAGGAGGAAATACTAGAATTCCTAGAATTCTTAGGGGAAGGCCATGCTCACACAGAAGTCTCATTGACTTTGATCTCATTGACAAAGTAGACTCCACTCCTTCACTCTTAACCCTCTTAAGTCCCAAACTGACACCAAATTATGTAACTATCACAGCAACTATAAACCTGGACTTCCTCATATGGAATGCACAGAAATAAAATTGTCTACATTTGGGGAAGAAACAATGGAGAAGCTCAATATCAGCAGCTAAAATCAGAGCAGAGCTATTAAATTCTCACATGTAATTTCAGGATAAAGCTGTAGAAAATGAAAACAACTTCACAGAAGCCAAAATAAGACCTTGAGACCAAGAACATCTCCAGAACAGATTAGACACATTGAACACAAATGACAAGACATTATGAGCTATGGGAGGACATCAAGTCCATCATTCATAAAGAAAGCAAAAGGTCATTAAAAAGACATGGGGGAACATCAAATTAGAAAAGACTCTGAAAATTGCTGTTAATTGTGGAGTAGTTAAAGCAAATGGGAGAAAAAAATCAAGAAGCTAAAGAGAAAATTTCAAAGGACAGCTCAAGAAGACAAAACCAAATATTATAATGAAATGTGCAACGACCTAGAATTAGAAAGTCAAAAGGGAAGAACACAGTCAGCATGTCTGATAAAGAAAGAACTCAAGAAAAACTTCAAGGCTTAAAGTGCAATTGTGGAAGTTTCTATAGGCAAGATATTGAATGATGCAGATGACATCGAGACCGTGGTGGTGTGAACTGTGTAGAGCCTGTGGGAGTGGAGCCTTTGGGATCCTTACTTGCTGATAGGGCAGAACTCAAGTTAAAGCAAACAGCTGCAAAAATCTTCTACTGACTGGAATTTGGAATGTCGAAAGAATGAATCAGGAAAGATGTAGATCAGAGTTATATCCTGTCACTATACTTGTTCATCATGTATGACATCAGCAAATCATCAGAGAAACTAGATTATATGAAGAAGAATGTGACATCAGAATTGGAAGAAGGCTTAAAGACCTGTGGTTTGCAGATGACACAACCTTGTTTGATGAAAGTGAGGAAGACTTGAAACGCTTGCTAAGGAAAAACCAAGGATTGTAGCCTTCAGTGCTGATTACAACTCAATGTAAGGAAGACCAAAATCCTCACAACTGCACCTACAGGTAGCATCACGATGAATGGAAGAAATGTTGAAGTTGTCAAGAATTTTTTTTCTTACCTGGATCCACAATCAATGCTCATGGAAGCCACAGTCAAGCACTGAAAAGGCTTTATTGCAGTGATGAATAGGGACAGCAAATACAATAAGGGTTTGGGGGGGGAGAGGAGGTACAGTGGAAGTGCTGCTGGTGGTGGTGGATAAAGATAGCCAATGACAAGGAGTTTAGGAAGGGAAAGAATGTTTTGAAACTGATTGTGGTAGCACATGTACCATACTGCTTGATGTGATTAAACTATGAAGTGATATGATATCTGTATGAATTCCACATAAAATGGTTTTGAAAAATAGGTAAATAAATAAAAAACAAATGTCATTTTTTAAATACATACTACATTAGATAAATCTACTGAACAGACTTTCTTAGAGTATTAAAGAGCAAGGATGTTACTGTGAGGACTAAGGTGCACCTAAAACAAACCGTGGTATTCTCTATTGCATTTATGCATGTGAAAGTTGGATATTTTCAACCAAGTGTGCCAAGACATAAATGCCAGCATGCAGGCATGAAGCAGCAAAACAATAGAGATCTCTGTGGGACTGGCCCCAATCCCAAATATGTGGTCCCCACTCCCCACCACCATGCCCCGAAGAATGCACTTCCGAGAACAGCACTAAACTTACAGCTCAGGGAGAGGAGTGTGTCTGATCAGAAAACACAGGAGCAAAGGCAGAAGGAAGGAAAGAAGATGGAACACTTTCTGCCCCACCAAGCATGGAAGATGATATTTCTGCTCAGAGCAGCCAATTCACCAAGAGAAACACAGGACCGGCCCCACCACAAGAAACGACCTCCATCACGGACCCATAGTGCTACGAGGGACAGCAGTGTAGACACAGTGCAGGACTGTTCCGTATCTGACCCCATAACACTGCGCAAAAAACTAAGGGCATACAAAGATAAACAATTGGAACAAAGCAATGAAGTCCCCAACAAATACCCAAAATAGACTTTGAAACTAGGGCATGGAACCCCATTAGATTCTACAGGAAAACACTCATAAAGGGCAACAAACAGATCTGAAACTATTTACAGACTTTTTTTATTGGTAGTGGTTTTGTTGTTGTTGCTTTGTTTGGGGGGGTTTTCTTACTTTGTTTTGCTTTGTCTTGTTTTTGCACATATTATTGTCTCTGCATGTCTATCTAGATAAGATAGGTGGGATAAACAATCAGGAGGAGAAAACAACAAGACTGCCAGTTCCAGGGGAACATGCGAGAGGAGCAGGTGGGGGAAAGGAAGGGGGTTGCCAAAAAAAAAACAGAGACAAGAGAACAACAAATGATCTAAAATCACTGGCAAAGAAGATGGACATAGAATGGCTGGTGGGGTTTGATCAAGGGCAATATAACAGAGAGGAATTACTGAGACCCAAATGAAGGCCAAACATGGTAGTGGGACAAGAGGAAAGTAAAGAGAAATAAAGGAAAGAACTAGGAGGCAAAGGACATTTGTAGATATAAATACAGGTATGTATATATGTGAATATATTTATATATAAGGATAGAGAAATAGATCTATGAACTATAATTATATTTTAAGTATTAAGGCAGCAGATGGACATTGGGCCTCTATTCAAGCACTTTCTCAATGCAAGGACACTTGGTTCTAATAACCTGGCATTCTGTGCTGCTTACCTTGCCAACACAGGCAAACTCGGTGCGCAAGCAAATGTGGTGAAGAAACTTGATGGTGTCTGGCTATCAGAAGATACATTATCTAGGGTCTTCAAGGCTTGAAGATAAACAAGCGCCCCTCTAGCTAAGAAGCAACAAAAACCACATGAAAGAAGCACACCAGCCTGTGTGGTCACGGTGTGCAAAAGGGATCAGGTATCAAGCATCAAAGACCCAGAACCAAAAAGCATATCAATGTGAATGAGCGGGAGGGCAGAGTGGAGACACAAAGCCATCTGTAGGCAATTGAACATCCTCTAACAAAAGGGTCACATGGAAGAGAAGAGCCTGTCAGGATGCAGTATAGCACTGATGAAACATATAACTTTCCTCTAGTTCTTGAATGCTTCCTCCCTCCCCCACCCCACTATCATGACTCCAATTCCACTTTACAAATCTGGCTAGACCACAGCGTGTACACTGGCACAGATAAGAGCTCTAGATCCAGGGAATCCAGAATAGAGAAGCTCTCACGAGTAACTATGAGAACAGAGATACCAGGAGGGTAAGGAGAAGGTGCAGGGAGAAAGGGGGAACCTTACATGGATCTACACAGAACCTCCTCCCTGGGGGATGGACAACAGAAAAGTGAGTGAAGGGAGACAACAGACAGTTTAAGACATGACAAAATAATAATTTATGAATTTCCGAGGATTCATGAGGAAGAAGGGAGGGGCTGGGGAGGAGGAAAAATGAGGAACTGATACCAAGGGTTCAAGTAGGAAGAAAATGTTTTGAGAATGATGAGGACAGCAAATGTGTTTAATACAATGGATGGATGGATGGATTGTGATGAGTTCTATGAGCCCTCAATAAAGTGATTTAAAAATAAACAAAATAAAAATAGAAAATTTTCTGAAAGAGTAATTATTCCACGGTTTTCTCCAAGTTATAGATGCCAGAAATTCTTAGCGTTCCTTTGCTTCTTACAGATGTAACCAAATGGTGTGTGCACTGCCTCATATGCACAGACACACACACATATATAACTCTACTTATTTTTTATAAAACACCACTCAAAAGGTAAAGTTAGAACCCATAAAGTGTAAACGTGACTTTGTTCATGTAAATGATAATGCTTGTAAAGAGAAATATTATTTCCCTAAACAAAGTCATTGTGTTAGACAGTGTTTTCTAGAGAAAAAAAATCTAAAACACGATCATATGTTTAAGAGGATAGATTTAAATAGTAAGAAGGAATGTAACAGCCAATTAGTCTACACAGCAGTACAGAGGGCTCTGTTGACTCATTTCATAGAGTAATTAATATACTGAAAGTCCTTCAACTCACATGGGCTGCCAGGTCCCAGGTCAAGGAAGGAGACAGCAGGCAGCAGAGACTTCCCTTGGGCAAGATAGGTAGTCTGTCTGCAGGCAGCAGACAGCAAGTTGGGTCAGCAGCCATTATTAGCAAGGGAGTTTAGTGAACAGGCCCTATGCAATCACAACTCAAGAGATGTATAGTGACCAAATCCACCAGCCTTGAGCTTAAGTGATTCATACACCAGCAGCTTAGCAAAGCAGGTCTCTAAGGAGCCTCAAGCTCTAGTGACACAAACCACAGGCTGGTTTGGCCCACAAATAGTGTAGCACACAGATTGAGGCAGAAAACTGGGTAAAGCTGCAAGTTGGTCCAATCACCAGGAATCTAAAGAGATAGGTGATGCCACTCGTCTTCATTTATCTCGGTCACCCTCCAAGAAAGCTGTGTCTTGATCAAACTCCAGTCACATGTTCCTATTGGCCTATTTAACACAATAATCCCAACTATCATAGTCATGTTCACACTTCAGCATATCTCTTGGGGAAGCATATTTTAATCCATATTAATTAATTTTTGCTTTGAGCATTTAAAAGTATCTATTATTGGGGCTGAGCGCTGGTGGCATAGTGATTGAGTACAGGACTATGGCCTACTGGCTTGGCAGTTCAAATCCAGCAGCAGCTGTCCAGGAGCAAGACTGGGCCTCCCACTCCCACCAGAGGGCAGTGATGCCAAAAAACAAACAAACAAACAAAAATCTATTATCAAATGCACACACATTTTAAATTAATTGTAAGTTCTTCACAATGAATTGCACCCATTATCATTATGTAATGGCTTTCTTTATTCCTGGTAATACACCTTATCCAAAATCTACTCTGTCTGATATTAATAAAATGAACCAGTCATTCTTTTGTTTTGTTTTACTTCTTAGCTATTTTCACAGCATATTTTGGCATTTTATTTTTTTATTAATTTATGTCATTATATTTCTCAAAAAAACTCATTGGCTATAATTTTATTATCCAAAATGTACATGTAAAAAAACTGAGGTGTTCAGTCTTACTCCATACTGCCTATTCATTTTACATAATTCCAAACCTGTTGATCTTCATCGAATAAGGACCAAATAATAATATTGTCAGAACCAGTTTTATGTTTGGTTAGCTGTTTGGTTTGTTGGTTAGTTTTTACATTATGATATAAGTAGAATAACTTTTGTTTTATTTTGTTTTGTTTGTGGCATCACTGCCCTGGTAGGAGTTGGAAGCCCAGCCTTGCCCCTGGAGAGCAACCCTGTGTGCTGCAGTCCTGCACACAACCACTACACCACTGGGGCTCAGCCAAGTAGAATAACTTTTAAAATAGGTATTTTTCCCCATTACCATCATGCAATCAATGTGGCTATTAAAACTTTGAAGAAAGATAATAGAAGCATGAATTAAAACATTTTAGTTTTTTTCTGACTGTGTCCTAGGCCAGAAAAAAGTTTTCCTTCTCACTATTCTATACACATTTACCTATAACTGTACTTTTCTGTTGCCTGTCAACAAGCCTCTGCTATTAATAACTAAGTATTGAGAAGTAGACTAAGGCCAAGCTCTATACAGCTTTTACATTTTAGTTAAAAGAATGATTTTCAACATTTCACATTTAAAATATTCATCTTTATCTCAGTGGCTGGTCATTTTACTACAGAAGATGAGATACAGTGTTAACCTGAGGTATGCCACACTGGGCCCTCACCATCTGTCTGGCTCGGTGGCAGCTCTTCATCCTACAGCAGCTGTTTGGGGTCTGGGCTCTAATATGTCACCCTTATGTTCCTAAGATACTAGAAACATAATGACTAGTCATCAGCTATGTCACTGACTAAAGAATAGAGATTTGGGAAATGTTCCATAGAACTTCCCTCATCAGGGGCTGAGCCCCGGCGGCGTAGTGGTTGTGTGCCCGACTGCAGCCCACTGGGTTGGCGGTGCAAATCCAACAGCAGCTCTCCAATAGCAAGGCTTGGCCTCCTACTCCCACCGGAGGGAAGTGATGTCCCCCCCTCCCCCCCAAAAAAAGTAAGAAGAACTTCCCTCATCGAAGCAGTTGCTGTTGTCGTAAACTACATAGAGTTGGCTCTGACTCATGGGACTCGCACACAGAGTCTTCCTGTTCGTCTTAAATAAGAAAGTCTGCTGAGAGCTCTTCAACACCCAGGTCTCCCACATGGAAGGCAAGCCTTCTACCAGCACAGCTCTCACAAACACAATTCACAAACGCAAACTCACTGCCACTGCATCTGTTGTGATGTTAGAGGAGAAAACAGAACGACCCCCTTAGAGTTTCCAAAGCTGTCATTCTTTACATAACTAGAAAGTCGAAGCTCTCTCTCACAAAGTGGGTAGTGGTTTTAAACGGCTTACCTTGCCAATAGCAACCCAACACTATGCTACCAATAAACACTCTGCAACCAGGACCTCTTCGTCAAAGCAAAGAGAAGAAATAGTGCTTGTTTCTGGTTCATAATACCAAGTTGTCTGGTTCAGACTTCTCAAGTTTTTTGAGAAGTTCTATATTTATTATCTCCGATGTACATTTCCAACTCTATGCAAATAATTACACTGCTTCTCATCCAAATATAGAGAAAACAACCTTCGGTATAAGGGTTTTCACGTAAGTCAAGATGCTCTACCAAGGAAAGCTACTCAGAATGTGGCCCTCACCTCACTATAACTCCATCAGCCAAAGTGCATTAACATCAGGAATTCCTGAAAGATGTTAGCTTAGCCAATGCTACCCTAAATACTTAGTCTGACATTTTCCCCCTAGATTAAATGTGGGATTTTTTTTATACTTTCATTTGTCATTTTATGTATTTCTTTATTGGCTGGTATTCAATAATGCAGGAAATAGCAAACTAATAATATTGAAAGAAGTTGGAGATGCACTGAAGGCTCCAGGAATTGACAGAATACAAACTGAAATGTTCTAATAATTGGATGCAATTCTGGAATTTCTCACTTATCTCTGACAAGAAATTTGAAAGAGAAAGCTGGCTAGGAAAAATTCGTACTCATGTTCACACCTAAGTAGATGATCTGACAGCATGCAAAAGTCATCAAATAATAGCAATATTCTATCATACAAAAATTTCATTGAATATAATTTTAAATGGCTGCAATAATACATTGATGGAAACAACCAGAAATTAAAACCATATTCAGAATAGAAAAAAAAATACTAGAAAGAGATTTACCTGTTTTAAATGATTATCCAGAGATATTCAATAGTGTTGATAAAAAAATCATGTGCAACATTAGAAAAAATGAGAATTCTAGAACATTATTGTGTTCATGCAGAATTTGTACATTGACAAGAGGCATGGGGTCACTGTAAGGTTTAAAGGTGTGTGTTCGGGTTGTATCATTTCACCATACTTATTTTTTATCTGTGTGCTGAGCCAGAAGAAGGCATCAACAATTGGAGGAAATTCATTAATAAGCTGTAACGATCAAATGGCAGAACCTTGCTTCTGAAAGTGAAAAAGTGAAGGCTGAACCACTTGCTGATGAAAATCAGTGATCCATCTTTCAGTATGGATCACAGCTCAACAAATAAAACAAAAATCTTCACAGTTGGAAAAATAAGCAATATCATGAAAATAAGTTTCTCATGAATTCATTTTGCTTTGAGCCACAATCAGCATCCGTGGAACCAACCCTCAAGAAATCAAATGATGACTCACCTGAACTAAGTCATCGTCTTTTGATTGCCTCATATATGTGTGGAAACTTGACAGTGGAAACTGAAGACCAATGACAAACTGAGGCATTTGACCTGGGGTGCTGGTTAGGAATCTTTGAACTGCCAGGATAACTTAATGCTTCTTGAATTAATCTGGTCTCTGTCTTTGGCTGAAACAGTGACAGATAAGCCTTGAACCTTATTCCTGATAACAGAACTGAGGGTGGTGATCCTTACTCTGTCCTTCTTATCAGGATAATACCAAGCCCTAGAGAAGGACATTAAGCTTGATGAAGTGGATCTGTGTAAAAGAGGAAGAGTCTCAGTAAAATACATTGACACAGTGGCTACGACAATAGCATCAAATATATTTATGATCATGAGGATGACACAGGACCAGGCAGCATTTTAATGTTATACATATGATGTTATGAGCTAGAATGAACTTGTCAGCATAACAGCTTCTCCAAACATGTATGTTGTCAATGAAATGATTCAGATATTTTTTTTATTTTTAGACTTCTCTATTCCAAGCAGCTTCAACTACCATTTTTACATGATTGTCATATACTTAAAAACAAACCACATACCTAGGTAAAGATACTTTATTGAGTTTACATTATAGTAGTGAAAAGTCCAGCTAATGTCCTCACCATTCTTTTTATACAGGCTATCATATTATTTTATATGTTATCACTGTAAAAAAAAATGCCTATACCTACAGTTTCCTGCATGTTATTCACCTTAATTTCTACAACAATGACAGTGTTATTGTATCTCTATTTACCTTCCTTCAGAACTAGCAGTAGGCAGCAATTCTTATTACTATCTTTAAAAGAGTATTCTGGGAACCAAGGAGGATTTGGAGTGCTTTATGAAAGTCAGTCGAACACTCTTAGTTTCATCTTCAATAACATTAAAAAATTAGAAGAGGTACTTGCCAAGGACCTCACTAACAATCTAGAAACCCTCCAGAGAGAAAATGTACTTTGGAAGTGACTAACCAGGTATATGTTTTTTGAAGTGTTAATGATTGATAGGTTGTGACACTGGAATCAGTGAAGCACGAATCAAATATTTACACATACCACTCGCGCAGTGTATTTTCCATCATGGAAAGGTATTGGGCAATGGAAAATTTCTCAAATACTTTTACTGGAAGTGACTAATTAGGCTCAGTTTTTTGTTGCTATTATATAACGCTCATACTAGAACAATAATGATATGTGAAACTCTCTGTTTATTCATAGACTAAAATACCACATCAAGAATTATTTAACAAGCTGGGCTCAGACTAAGATACTTAAGATTTGCCTAAGAATAGAAGTTCTTTTCTCTGCATAAGAGGGTGGTTTTACCTAAAAGACCAAGTCTATTGTTAACAATTATAATTTAAAATGTCAACAATGTTCTCATTCACTATGACACTATACCCTGAGGTTGTCCTAAAATGGAACCCCAACATCATATTTTTAATTCAGTCACTGACTTATGAGACAGTAAAATGTCAAACCATTTCAGTTCTATGAAAAGAATGAAAAAAAAATGTCATTTGACCGAGTGTCCCAATTCTGTCCATAGACTGAGGGAAACCCTGATAATTACTCAGCAAGCATTCATATGGAAAGCTTTGAAAAACCCACTAGTTGTCTTAACATTCACTGGGATATCTAATAAATTAATTAACATGCTATTTTTATTTAAATTTTTGTATTTATATTTTACCCCCTTTTTCCCAGGATGAATTCCACATGTATAGGACCCTTTTGTTTGTTTCTTTAAATTTAACTTCCCTTTATTTTTAAATAGCCTCTTTTCTAGCCTTAGTAATAACCTAATAAATTCAGTCCTCAGGTTATGAATGAAATTTCTTCCTGTCTTTATTTGTAGGTAAGTTGGAACAGGTGCACATGGCTTTGACTTAGCATTACTTGAGTGCAAGAAATAGCTCAAAGCCTTTTCATTGATTCAAAGTTGCATGTGCAGCAAGTGAAAATTACTACAATGAAGAATTTATTGTAGGAGAGGGTGGGTTCAGTCATCTCAAGGTGCAGACAAATTCCCATAAAGGATAAGTGCAAGTGGTTCATAGGTCAAACATTTCTAACCCTGGGACTTACTCCATGCAGGACTCCAAGGATTGAATGACCAACTTCACCACACCCTTCATTGTGCAACTCACTTTGCTCCTGTCTCTTCTTGGACCTTTTCCACTCTCTCAAACCTGTCATGAAGTGGAAGTTTTCCATTCCTTAATCATTGCTACCCTACAACTGATGGTTATTCTTTCATCTTGATATTCTTAAATTCTATGATGTCTTCCTTGAGTGAGCTTACTAAATTTGATGGAGCGTTTACTTTAAGCACTCACAATAGATTTTGTAGTTTAAGAAAACTAAACCTTCTGTCATAATTCTGAGGTGTCCCAACAATATCCAATATTTCACTCATTATACATTAGGACAGCACATTAGATAATTTAAAGGAAAAAAATCTACACTGAAATTCAAAGTAACATCTCAGAATCCTTTGCACTGAAATCATACTTCATATTATTTGTCACTGGGCAATGGCCACAGGACTGGTCCATGCTGAAGTTTATTTGCTTCTTCCTTGCTACTTCTATTCTTAGGATAGATTTTAATTCCTTCATTTCAGAATAGCACTTTGTTCAGTGGAAACTTTTTCCTACATCATTGCAAGGGGGAAAATAATCATAATGGTAATAAAACATCAGTAATTTTTTCTGATTCTCTCTAGTATACTCTGAGAGAAAAATAGCTTCCTCCAAAATGTTAGTAGTGTGTCTCTGCATATTCTTTGGGCTGCTATCTTCTGTTCAGGCTCACGGATGTGATTTCTCCTCTAGCCCTTTCCAAAAGCAGGAGTCAAACTGAGGCACTCTATCCTTCCCCCCACCCTAGCCCCGCCTCCACCCCCACCCCCCCCCCCCCCAAAGACAGTCTCTGCTCACTACAATCCACTCAGGTCTTTACTCAGAGGTGAAATATTGGTCTGGAAAGGAAGTCATAGTGACTGGCATTGCTATTTTTGCCATCTTGCTACCTGGATGACTTCTTCTTTTCACTTTACTTGTCCTCTTCTTTTTCTTGTTCGCTTTCATCCCAGAGTTGACAGGGGCAGTGGGTTTGGTTTTCTGAGTGGTGCCGTTATGTAAATATTGGACTGACTACTCACCACAAGTTGGGGGTTCAAGTCTGCTAGCAGTTTCACAGGAAAATGGTGCAGCCTCGGAAACCCTATATAATCTGACTATAAGACAGTTCTATAACAGTGGGTGAGAGCTGGACAGGGCAAGAGGGGTATGTTTTATCCTGAACTTTAGCTTTGGTTTCAAGGACCCTAAATTAGTGCAAATTCCTCCCTGAATCTGACTGACAAACTTGTGTATCTCAACATTATGAACATTTTCCTCCTATAGATAAGTTATATCTCATGGAGTTCCTTATTTCATTATACATTCCATCATATAGCCTCTACATAAGTGACCTAATCTAATTCTCATAACCACAGCCCATAATAGGTGATGCCTTGATTTTACAGATTAAACAGTATTGATGGATTAAATGAATTTCTTCTTGTCATGTCATTGACAAATGAAAGCCAAGATTCCAAGCTGGTCTTCAGATCCCCCAATCCTAAGTATCCGTGACTAACTTGTGACTTGCATTCCAAGTTCAGTGCCTTCTAAGCATCATATCATGCTGCCTCAAGGCCAGGTAAGTCGAATGCCACTTCTCCACAAAACATGTCCAGCCATGTCTGAATCCAAAAGGAAACAGGGTTGTGACTCTGGCTGGATTTGTGTGTGTGCAAAAATTAGTGTGTAGAAAGAAGCCTGAGCTGCAGAAAAAGAAAGACAAGTATAGAATACAGGGTCTTGCTAATATGGAACCTGTTGGGGTGCAAGATAGGGGGTTATTCCTCTCCATGCCTAGCAGCCCCTACAGGAAACTGGAAGCCTATGAAGGCTCCAGAGCATTCACCAATTCAGGCCTGGTTCATCTGAGCCAGGTGAACTTAATTCAGTCAACGGGGGTCAAACCAGGATTGTCAACCACTTCTCCAGCAGAAATCCCTAGAAGCCAAAACTGGGAGACCAGCATCCTCTTTTACCAGCTGCTGCTTCTCTGACCTTCCTCTTGGCCTTGTCTGTGTCTCTCTTTTAACCTCAGGTCACCCCTTGTGGGGGTGCAGTTCTGTGTTCAGTGACTATAAAGGCTGAATCTTCTACAGTCCTTCATTTAAAAAACCACTTGGATCACAAGTCTTCGGTGTGAATTTCTCGTGCAAAGCCAATAACCAAGGTATTTCCCACCCAAGAATCTAACAGTCTTAGGCTTTCTATTTTATAAAATGGACTTATCAGCTATTTTCCTGCTTGTGGTAGATTAAACTATAAAAGGAAGTGCTTGCAAATCCAGTTCCCTTCCTCCCTTCTACAGATTTAGACATCACCTTGAGGGCAGTGAGTTTTTATCTTGATGTTTTCGAAGCCATCAGCAATCCTCTTCTGATTCTTCCAGTCCAAGCATGGATTCTCCGTCCTTTATAACTGTAGGGCCTTGTGCACAGCCTCTCTCATCAGAGATAGCACTCTTTCTGAATGTTTGGCTACAGAGTTCTCCTTTTCTGTTGACTATGAGATTCAAGAGAACAAGAATTATAGCTTATCCAGTATATCCTCATAATGCTAGAAAGTAAGCATTTCTAAGGAAAAATAACTCACAATGAAAATTCTTCATTTATAGAAATATAGGTTCTGAATTCTGATTTTTCTTTTCTAATTCATTTTCCTTAAGCAATTTATTTAAACCTTTTCTCTACATGTGTCTAGCAACAATGAATTGTCTCCATAGTTAAAGAGACTTGAAAGAACATACTACATGCAAATTTCAATTTTTTAATTATCAATTTATTTCAATAGGTGATCTACTTAATTCACTGTGTTGAACAACTTGGTAGATAAGATCACATGGCTGAAACACAGAAATATATTCCTTTTTATTTTAGTAAACATTGGTTTATTGTCAGGTGTATTTTAAGACAAAATATGACCAGATGATGAGGGTCCTGATTTTTCAGGTATTTTTCCACAAACAAAAGTGGGTGGAGGGAGACATTGGACAGTGTACAATATAACAAAATAATAATAATTTATAAATTATCAAGGGTTCATGAGAGAGGGGGAGTGGGGAGGGAGGGGAGGAGCTAAAGAGAAGCTAATACCACAGGTTTAAGTAGAAAGAAAATGCTTTGAGAATGATGATGGCAACAGATGTACAAATGTGCGTTGCATACTATAGATGTATTTATTGATTGTGATAAATGATTTTTTAATAAAAGAGTTTTTGAGTAGCTACATGCTTAGAAAATATGCAATGACCATGTCATCATCACCTTTCTTTCTTATTTTGATAAATGTATTAGGAAAAAGTCTTTTCACTTCAACAATCATCACATGTACAGTTCAATGATATTAAATATGTGCCTGTTCATAATATGGCCTTCCATCACCCTTAGTCGTTCCTTAATTTTTCCATAGCACTTAAGAAAAATCTGATGTCCCCTAAACATTATGGCTTCTTTTTCTCCTTCCTCCCTCTTATCCCTGGAAATCACTAATACAGTTTTACACATTTGCCTTTTCTAGACATTTTCTATAAATTGGATCATATAATATGTTCCCATTTACAAATGACCTATCTCATTCAGCATGATGTTTGAATGGTAAATCCATGTTACTGCACATGTCAAAACCTCAGTTTTCTGTGAGAAGCCGACATTTAAATAATGACTTCCTCACTATTAGCTGTGAAACAGCTAATTCTTAACCTCTCTATACCTGAAGAAATTGCAAGTAATTCCCAACATCTTTGTTGTGAGAAAGAAGTAAGTTAATATACATTAAGAAAGCATTTGGAATAGTGTCCATCACACATTCAGAACAGCATGTTTGTTGATATAATCATTATTTTTCTTTAAAAGGATGATTCATTTTACTGACAGTGGAGCACAATTGAGGCCCCACTCAATTATGCCACCAGGATCTTGTCCTATCTCTCCCACCCTTGCACACTGCTATATGTGCCCCCGTGTTTTATTAACCCTATTTTAGAAGTCGTGATAGAGTCTTGAAAACATACATGGTGGCTGAGCCCTGGTGGCATAGTGGTTGTGTGCAGGACTGCGGTCCACTGAGTTGGAGGTTCAAATGCAGCCGCAGCTCTCCAGAAGCAAGGCTGGGCCTACTACTCCCACCACCAGGGCAGTGATACCAAAAAAAAACATATATGGTGTTCCACAGTTTCTCTTTCACCCAACATAAATGCAATGCTTTGTGTTCTCATAAAGTTTTCTAATCTTCCAAGAGTTCATTCATTCCACGTGACTGCTGACTCTGTAAGAACTCTGGCATATTTATGAGGTATGTTGCTCTTTGGGAAACCACATTGCTGAGGAAAAGCAGGTCATGCTTGTTATGCACTCTCCCAAAGGAGGCTTTGATGTAGACCTTTTAACCATATAATAGCACAAGGTGGGTGATGACTTCGAAGTTAAAGATGCAAGGTTTATATGAGGCCTTGTAGTTTACCAAAGTGTTCTGATTGCCTAGGTTCATTTAATACTAAGAACAAAATTAAGGTTAGTGTATGCATTTCTTAGAGCAGATCTCTTGTTTAAGGAAAATGAAATGACTCTCCAAGTTAAAAATGGACGGTACAAAATTTCCAACTGGAATATGGCTTAACCTTTGCTCTTTAGAAATAAATTCTGAAATGTTTACAAGTTAAACAAAAATAGTGATTGGCTATTGCTTGAAAATTACTCAGCAGGACAATGAAGTATAGACAAAAGCAATCTGACCAAAGTTAGATAGACTTATCAACATTGGCACCAGATATGTAGGACTTTGTTAGTCTAGTATGTCTAGTTTGGTACATTTAACATAAGTAACTATATTACTCAAAAAGTCATTTTATTGGGCTCTTAAAACAATCCATCTGTATGTCCACTGTGTCAAGCACATTTGTAGATATGTTGCCATTATCATTTTTGAAACATTTTCTTTCTTATCAGCTAGAGTATCGGTTTCTCATGTTTTGTCTCCCTCCATCATGAACCCTTAATTTATTTTTTTTCATGTCTTATTCTAACCGCTGTTCTCCTTTCATCCACAAGAAAGGTGGGAAAAAAGACTGGAACATAAGAGCAAGCATTCAAATCCTGACTGTTTCTTAACAGCTTTGGGTACTTGGACAGGTCTGTGCCTAGTATTCTCACCTGTATGTTAGGAATAATAAACAGAACTACCTCAAAAAGATAGTTGTCAGGATTAAGCCATCTATTGCATGTATCTATTACATAATCTGTTTCTAATTCACAGTTGGTTTATTTTCATAATAAGATAATATGTATTTAAACAAAATACTAATGAATTCATTGATTCATTTAAGAAATAAGTGCCTAATCGATGTATATGCAAGGCACATTCCAAACATGGGGAACACAGAGATGAGCAAAGTAAGCAAACCAAGTGACCAAGGAAGAAAGACTTGGTGGCAGAAATAAACAGAACCAAATATACAGATCACAGTAAGAATGACCTTTTATTCTGAGACATATGAAGAACACTGGAGAGTTTTGAGGGAAAAACCCCAACTTGAACTGATTTACATCTTTACAAGTTGTTCTGCTGTTGTACAGAATATGCTGCAAAAGAAAAAGAATTGATACAAGGAGACCATTTCAGAAGCCACTCTCCAAGAGGGGACTGTTTTCCAGCTTGGTGGTAAGTGTGGAAATATTAAGCACTTATCACATTTTAGGTATATTTGGATGAAAGAATCAACAAGATTTGTCAGTAGGTGGACAATAGGAGATGAGGGAATGGATAGAAAGGATGCCTTTGTGTACTGGGTTATGTCAATTGCCCTTGGGGGTCCCCAAAGACTATCTGGCCCAGATCCCCAGTGACTCCTGACTTCAAGGTATGTGGTTATGTTTAGGAAGTTTTCATTACTTTCCCCTCTGTAAGCTTCATATTCATGGATATAGTTGTAGCCTACGTAAACAAACTCATGATCATTGAGTCAATTGCAACATAGAGCAGCCCGTGAAGACAGAGTGGAACTGCACCTATGGATTTCCAGTGCTGTGAGTCTTTACAGGAAAGATCACAGGACAGCTTCCTTTTTCTCCCATGGAGCAGCTCGTGCTTTCAAAGTGCTGGCCTTGAGGCTGACAGCTGTCCCTGCCCCACGATGTGACCGGGACTCCTGCATAGATAAATACACACAAGCAATTCTCTTCTGCCGATCTATCTATATTCGTGGGTATACCTGCTCTCCCACCCACACCTCCTCCCACACATGTATGTCCATCCAAGCATTTACTTGTAGATCAGTCCCCACTATTACAGGATTGTGCATATAAGAACATTTGCCTCGGTTGTTTAACTCTTGTAAACTGCCCAATACTTTCATCATTCTGCCTCGCCCCCCCCCCCCACTTATTGTATGTTGCTTTCCCGTCACCCAAATTAACCCTTCTCCCACCTAGCCAGTGATGCTCTCTCCCACGTTTCCCCTTCTACACTTGGTAGTCCCCAAAGAATGGGATTTTTTTAGTATGAAAACCTTTCCTTGGTTTTTATAATAGTAGTATAAAACATCTGTCCTTTGGTGAGTGGCTAATTTTAATTAACATAATGCCCTCCAGGACCATCCATGCTTTGAGCTGTTTCAAAGATCTCGAACCTGTTCTTTCACGTTGCTTGGTAGTAGAGCTGGTTTTTAAAGCCATGAGTCTCCCGAGATCACTGAGAGGGAGCTTACATTAAAACAGATTTGAATGTTAAAGGTCTAGGAGATGAAAAAAGACCAGTGTAGGAGACAATAAAGTGTGCCCTAAGTAGGGAGAAGAGCCTGTAACTTTAAATTGTTGTTGCTTTGTACCTTGCATCCATACAACAAAAGCTTGGAGGCCATCAATAATGGAAACAAATAATGAGCTAAAAAAAAACAAATTTTGTTGCTGTGTTTTAATCTGGGTCACAAAAGGAAGCATAAAATATGTGAGTAGTGAGAATCCACATAGATACTGTAAGCGGCAGGTGTGGCTCTGAATTCTTTTGGAATGCACAGCAAAAAAGGAATGTCACCAGTGACACTTCATTACCAGAATTCTAAAACTATTCTCCATTGATCATTGCTATATTCCCCTTTCTGTAGGCAGTGCTCTTAGAGAGCTGCTTGGTCTGACCTCGTGTGACCATTCATGATTTGATGGACATGAGAGAGAAAGTATCCAGCCTGGATGTCCCAGAGCAAAGCAGAGAGAGCCTAGAACTTGGTCAGCAGTAACTAGACTGTGGTCTAGTTCAGAAAGGCCATTCTGAAAAAAGAAGGGTCACTGCTATTTTGCACTGATTGCATCTTTAGTCCTTCTTGCTTAAAAGAGGGATAATCGAGCAGGGAAAATTCGACCTAAGCTTCCTAAGAGCCAACTCAGACCTTGGGAGGTCGTGCTGTAAGCAGCTCTGTTAGAAACTGAAGTAAAGATCAAAGGCAGCTCAAAAGAGCCTGTGGACATGGGGTAGCACTATCCAAGATCTGTCCGAATTTTAAAATGTTTTACAAAAATTATTTGCATTCCCTGGGAGAAATACTGCTTTATTTTTTAAAAACAAGAAGAAATGTAGATGGTTCTAGAGATTTTTATAACTTCTCATATTTAATGAGGACATTTTTATCTCTATCTGCATAGTTCACTTGAAAGTATGAAGTGGTAAACATGTAAAAATAGTCGCAATATTTGCTGCTACAGTGAGGTGCCATCAAGTTCGTTCCACTCCGTAGCAACCTTGCGCACAACAGGAAGAAGCACTGCACGCCTGCTCCCTCCGCACCATTGTTCCCCCGTCCAAGTCCGCCGATGCAGCCTCTGGATGAACCCATCTCAGGGAGGGGAGGGGCCGCCTCGTTTTTGCTGTCCCTCCACTTTACCAGCATCGTGGTTTTCTGCACTGTAGAATCTACAGGGACAGGTCGCTCCTGACAATATGTGCGAAGTATGTAAGTCAAAGGCTTGCTATCCTTGCCTCTGAGGAACTCTCTGACCACGCTTTTTTTCCAAAATCAGATTTCTGTGTCCGTTTAGCAGTCCATGATACTTTCCAACTTAAATCCATTGATTCTTCTTCTGTCTTCCTTAGTCAATGTCCAACTTTCACAGTCACATAAGGCAAGGGAAAACCCCCTGGGCCAGGTACCCCAGAGTCCTCAAGGTAACCGCTATACTTTTCAATCCTCCAAAGAGGTCTCATGCAGCGTGTCCAGTGAAACACATCTTTTGATTTCTTGACTGCTGCTTTCATGTGCACTGATTGTAGATTCAAGTAGGACAAAATTCTTGCCAGCTTCAGCCTTTTCTCCATTTATCATGATGTTACCTATTGGTCTGGATGTGAAGATTTTGATCTTCTTTACATTGAAGAGGACTTACATAGTACCAAGTCTTTGAAAATGAAAGGAGGGGGGTAGATGTCAATATCTTAAAGTGTGGAGATGGAAATGTCACAAGAAAGGCTGTGCCTCACTTTGAGCCATGCAGAGTAGAGGTCCAGCAAGAAAAACACAAATGCACATACTCCTGGGAGCTCTCCAGGAAGAAGCTTACCTGAAGTTGGTGGTTTAAGCAGTTAATGTGCTTATTTGTTAGCCAAAATGTTGGCGGTTTGAGTCCACCAGGGTAACCTCACAAAAAAGAACCGGTAATCTACTTCTGAAAAATAAATTATTAAAAACTTGACTTTGAATTCCAACACTTGAATGTAGTTCATACTCTGCTCTTTCTATTCAAGAAGTCTCTACTTAGGAATTTTTTTAAGGTAACACAACAACTTAATTTAATAACCAAAATGGAATGAGAATTTTACTCATTTTACTAATGTCCTGTAATCCACATACTACTAGCTTCCTGAAACTCTCTATGGAAAGAACAATAAGGGGGAGGAGGCATCTATATAAGTATCTTTGGGAAATATTGCCAATTTTTACCTCTTCTATAAATTCACAATATCTTTTAGAATATGGGCTGAGCCCCGGTGGTGTAGTCGTTGTGCGCAGGACTGCGGCCCACTGGGATGGAGGTTCAATTCCCGCTCAGAGGAACAAAGGCTGGGCCTCCTACTCCCACCACCAGAGGGCAGTGATGCTCAAAAAAACAAAAAAACAAAGGGGGGGGGGTGGCTGAGGCCTGGTGGGGGGGCTGAGCCCCGGTGGCATAAGTGGTTGAGTGCGGGACTGCGGCCCACAGGCTTGGCAGTTCAAATCCAGCGGCGGCTCTCAGGAGCCATGACCACCGGAAGGCAGTGATGCCCTCCCCCCCCCCCCAAAAAAAGAGTATTTGTTGCTCTAAAAGAGTACTTAATTTTTTGTCTTTAAATTTGATTTTTATAATCAAATTTATTTGAGCAAGAAACACTCCTCGATCACAAATGGAACATCTATTCATATCTTTCTAAACTACAAAATAAATTTAGAATAGTGATTAGAATTTTATTAAAACCCACAGGTTAAAAAAATATTCATTTTACATTGTAACCTACTGAATTCACCTAAATATAATAAAATATTCACAAAATAATATAAAACTAAAATAAATATAGTTCTTAGATGTTTGTTTTTGTTTTCCATTTTTTAAAAAAAATAATCATTTTTATTGGGGGCTCATACAACTCTTCTTATCATGGTCAATATGTACATCAATTGTATGCAGTTTCTATTTGCACATTTGTTTCCATCATCATTCTCAAAACATTCTCCTTCCACTTAGACCCCTGGTATCAACTGCCCATATTTCCCCTCCCACCCCACTACTCCTCCCCATGAACCCTTAATAATTTACAAATTATCATTATTTTTGTCATCTCATACACTGTGTGATGTGTCTCTTCACCCGCTTCCCTGTTGTCCATACCCCAGGGAGTAGGTTAAATGTAGATCCCTGTAATTGGTTCCCCCTTTCCACTCTACCTTCCCTCCACTCTCCCGGCATCACCCCTCTCACCACTGGTCTTGAAGGAATCATCTGTCCTGAATTCCCCATGTTCCTATCCACACTAGTGTACTTCCTCTGTCTAGCTGGATTTGTGAGAACTGAGATCATGATAGTGGGTTGAAGGAAGGATTTAAGAACTAGAGGAAAGTTGCATATTTCATTGTTGCCACACTGCACCTTGGGTTTTCCTCTTTTAAGCTTTACAACAAAAGTAGCAGCTAACTACATTGATTTCATGTTTCATTATATGAATTGTGATTCACAGTTTGAAAATCACTATTTTTTAAAATAGCAGTTTTATTGAAACATCTTACACAATCTAATACATCAGTTCACATATAATTCTGTTGTTAAATCCCATTGAGTGGAGTTAAACAATCCTCAATGCTATCAGCTCATCAATCCCTCTCTTACCACAGCCTATCTTCCTGTATGCCCAGGGATCCATTACTACTGTTACAGGGTTATCTATCTTGACTTCCATGTGCTGAATAATCTTAAATCTAAAAATGAACATATGTAAATCTAAAATGATTAATAAGGTCAAAAATTACAGACTTAGAGTAAGGGGAGGAAATATTAAAGAACCAATGGATAATTATGTGATTGATCAGAGCCATACTTATTTATCATCCTTTCCTTGTGGCCCTTTTGAGACAAACTATCCAATTACTTTGCAAGTGATTTTTGGGTCCCTATTGCATCCATGCCCCTTCACATTGAGTTGGTTGTGTGTTTTTGAAATTCTGATATCTCTTCCCATGGACACCTCATGATCACACAGGCTGCTTGTACTTCGTGCATGTGGGCTTTCTTGTGTCCCTGCTAAATGACCACTTATTTAAGTACAAGTCTTTAAGATTCTAGCTGCTATATCTTTTGATAGCTGGGTATCATCAGCTTTCTTCACCACATTTTGTCTTCAGTGATTGTGGCAGAAAGGTATCATGCAATACTACATTGTTAGAACAAACCATTCCTATACTGAGGTGAGGCAGGAGAAAATCACCACTTTCGATGATGGTGGTGCTCAAACAGTTAATATAAATTCCCTACCTTTGAGTTGATATTCATTCATATCAAACCGATAAGACAGAGCAAATTCCCCTTTGATTTTGGAGGCTATACATCTTGTCCTGGAACAGAAAGCTTGATATTTTTTCCCATGGAGTAGCTGGTGGATTGTAAACGACTGAGCTTAGTATGAGTAGCCCAACAGGTAACTCACTGTGTCTCTTATGATCCTAAATAGTTAATATAGGTTAAAATTGGTGCCATAATGCAGCTATCTTAAAGGATACACAAGGAATTTTGGCCCTGGCCCTTTAGGCTAGTTGACCATCCAAATAGCCTTGCACCTGCTAGTCTACTAAAGCAAGTTCAGAACTTTAGTGGGTGTTCCACCCTCTGATTCTCAGGCATTCCTACCAAAGTATCTTTTATAGTAGCAAGGAAGAGAGAATATGTAACAAAGCCTAAAACAGCCCATAGCAAAAGTAATTTCTCTTTGAAGTCTCATGTTTGATCTTTGAAAATTCATGCAAAATTTGCATTTGACTATACAAGCAATGTAATATAAACTACTAAGCAATGTGATATCTATTACAAGGTAATATATAACTAACATTTCAAAAAGACAAACCAGAAGAGTTTATTTCTATAGATTTTCCTGTTGTGGCCACCAAAATATTTTATCATACTGTTCTGAGAACTTGATCACAATCTCTTATTTTATATCTATTTTGAATTGGATTCTTTTCTGCTTCTCTCTAGTTCTAATCTGCAAATTCTAACATACTTTCCTATGACTGTAACCCCAGATTTGATCACATTTCTGATATTCCTCCTTGCATTCTGTATCCTTGTGTTCTTTTGTGCTTTTGACAGCACACACTCATGCATTCTCGTGTTCAATAGGAGTCCTTATTCTACTTCTCTCAGAAAAATACTCACCCCAAATTTCAACCTTTCATGCAAATTTGACAGTCAGACTTGACTTAACTTTATTTGACTTTATTCAAAAAAAAGTGAAGTAAAGGATGGTGCTATGTGGAAAAGCTATCTGGATTTCAGTGTTTGTTAAGAAAAAATTGACTGGATTTTCGTGATGCTTGCAATAAATCCTAAGCTTCAAAGCTTAATGGTTAGTCCCATTGCCATCAAATAGATATGATTCATGGTGACTCCATGTGTGTTAAAGTAGAACTATCCTACATAGGCTTTTCAAAGGGTATGATCTTCTGGAAGTGAAATACTAAGACTCTTTTCTACATGCCATCTGATGGACTGAAATGCTTAACCTTTGGCTGATAACCAAGTTCAAACCATTTGTGTCACCAAGAGACCTTAGTTGAGATACTGCAAAGTGCTGGCATTCTGTATCAATAAAACATTCTACATATACTGGCTTCTCTAGAGAGAGTCAAGGATCGAGCTATAGAATCCCTGGGTTTCATAGAAATGCAAGAATGCAAATATATCTATATCCCACTGTTCCAGAAGCATCGCATTCTATCAACCAATTGAGATGGGAAGACAGGTACTTCCTTGAAAATTATGCTCAATGCCAGACTACTCATTCAAACTTTCAGCATTTCTGCCAATCAGGATGTGGGAAAGAATGGAATGTCCAGGACAGCCAGAGAAAAGTCCACCAATTAGCTGTCCTACAGGAAAGGAAGTGGTTTGAGGGAAGACCACAAGAAGCTGCTTATGTAAGAAAACCTTTTACTACCCACCCCCCTACCAACTTCAACCCATGCTGAAGTTTAGTCCTTGGCCAACATCTCAGCTGCAACATCCCCGCCCCCGTCAGACACCCCCATGCACACCTAGTACTCATGGTCTGTAGGAATCATATGTCAATATATTTGACACCAACTTTTCATTTTCATCACTATAAAATATATAGTAAATCTTGGACAAAATAAGTCTCTGTAAAGGGATGAGTCAATCAAGGCATAGCAGAGTACTGATGAAACACACAATATTCCTCTGTTTCCTTGAGGCTTTCTCAAGCCCCACTATCCTGACCCCAGGCCTGGTTTCCAGTTCTGGCTAGACTGAGCATGTACACTGGTATAGACAAGAGCTCACAACACACAGAATTCAGGCCAGATAAACCCCCAGGAACAGAAATGAAAGTAAAAACATCAGGAGGTCGGGGGAAGGTGGGGAGAAAAGAAGAAGAAAGGGAAACTGATGGCAATGATTGACACATAACCACACACATTACACACACACACACACATAGATCCCAGGGGGACGAACAACAGAAGCTGTGGAGGAAGGGAGAGAGTGATCTGTGTTAGAGATGAATGATGTATAATTAATCAAGGAATTATGACAGTGGGAGTGGGGAGGAAGAGAAAAAAGAGGAGCTGATACAAAGGTTCCAATAGAAAGTAAATAATGATGGCAACATATGTACAAACATGCTTGATATGATCGATGTATGGACTGTTATAAGAGCTGTAGGAGCTCCCAATGAAGATTTTAAATAGATAAATAAATAATAATGAAAATTCTCCCATGAACTTTTTGAAGCCTTCTCATGTATGTATATGTGTGTACATGTTTCTATGTATATATATAGCTATCTATATATAGATATATAAACATGCAAATTCATGCTTAAATATTTATATATACATGTGTGGATAAATAAATATAAACAGACAAGTCCATATATAAATGCAAATGTACATACACAGATATTTCTATATACACATATATACACATGTATATGTGTATATATGCTCCTGCACTCCCAGCTTTACCCAATAGACACCACAACATTTTCTCTATGCCATGAAAACCAAGTATGAATGGCCATCAATCATTATATTTCACATATATGTGTATATATCTATGGGTATATATGTGCACACACATGCACACATACACCTGCATGAAAAGGTTTTAGCAAGTTCATGGGAAAAATTCCATTATCTTTTCATTCCATTTTTCCACCAAAAAAGTCTCTGTTATCTTTCAGACTTGTGTCTGAACTGCCCAAATGTCTTTCCATCTTTACAAGCAACATTGATTTGTCTTTTAAAATCTTTCTTAGACTGTCACTTCTTTGTTTTAATCTCATTATTATTACTCTAGACAGTTCTCCTTGGCTATAAACTTGTTCAAAGGGTATTGTAAATAATAATACACATCATAAGTTTGTTGAAAAGCCAAACACTCTAATTCTAACCCCTAATCAAGTTGAGATACATTCTCGAAAGCCAAGACCCTCAACAGGCACCATGAGGCCAGGATGTATTTGCAGTAAACTTTTTTGATTCATACATTGTGTTTATAAACTGAATTGATTGCCAGTATTTGGAAATCAGGATTTTTTATACAAATGTTCAATTTCTTATGAAAAATTCGAAGCTCTGTTAAAATTCAGCCTGTTTGCTAACATTCTGATGTAGCATGCATAGCAGGCGCTGAATAGCAATGTCCTCACTATATATCACCTGCACTCCCAGCTTTACCCAATAGACACTGCAACATTTTCTCTCTGCCATGAAAACCAAGTGTGAATGGCCATTTATCATTATATTTCACTTCAGTCTTTTTTAGATTACAGGGATATTTATTTGCAATTATTGCTAAGATAAAGAGATTTTCACCTTAATTTTGTGACAAGAAAGAGGAAGCATCTTTCTTTGTGAAAGAAAAGGTTTATTCCTACAAGTATTAAAGGCAAAACAAGTTTCTTTTTTAAGACAATAATCATAAAACAACATTATTTAAAACATATAAACCACATCTTTTGTAAGAGTAAAAAGGGAATGGAAGTAAAAAGGGAATGGAAGTAAATACATAAATAAATAAAACCTGAAATTTCAAATGATTTTTTGTAGGAAAAATAATGTTTCTTTGAAATACAACCCTTCTCCATCTGGCTGAGAAGCAACTAAGCCCGCATGGAAGAAGCACATCAGCCTGTGTGATCATGAGGTGTTGATGGGATCAGGTATCAGGCATCAATACAGAGAACAAAAAAAAAATCATATCAATGTGAATGAGGTGAGTGCAAAGTGGAGACCCAAAGCCCATCTGTAGACAAGTGGGCATCCCCTTATAGTAGGTTCACAAGGAAAAAGATAAGCCATTCAGGGTGCAGGGTAGCACCGTTGAAACATACATTTCTTTAGTTCTATAATGTTCACCCCCTATTAAAATGACCCCAATTTTCCCTTACAAATCTGGCTTACAGAGCATGGAAAATGGTGCAGATAAGAGCTCTAGACACAGGGAATCCAGGATAGATAACCACCTGAGGCCCAATAATGAGAATAGCAATACCAGGGTGGTAAGGGAAAGGTGGGGGAGAAAGGGAGGACCGATAACAATGAACTACATATAACCCCCTCCCAGGGGGACAGACAACAGAAAAATGGGTGATGGAAGACAGCAGTCAGTGTAAGACATGTAAAAAATAATAATTTATAAATTATCAAGGGTTCATGAGGGAGGAAGAAAATGAGCTGATACCAAGGATTCAAACAGAAACACAAATGTTTTGACAATGATGATGGCAGCAGATGTACGATGTGCTTGACACAATGAATGGATGGACGGACTGTGATAAGAGCTATGTGAGCCCCCATTTAAAAAGAAAGAAATATAGTACGTCATCAGCTTTAGGAATGAAGAAAGGAAGGAAGAATTTCATCAGCTTGACTCTCACCTCTCACTCACAGACTTTCCATTTTCATCCCATCTATGTTAGCCAGGCCTGTGCCTGCTGTGCCTCATGCCCGTGTGGGGGCCGCGGAATCAAGTGTCACCTGAGAAAATAAGAAAAAAGAAAATACCGCAGCTTGGACCAGGTGTATCCTAGTCCTTAAATTAACCACATTATTTTTTAAATCTTTTAAGCGATCTTGTTCAGCACACTTACCCAATGCAATATACAGTTTAATCTCTTGATTGCTCTTCCATGAACATTGATTGTGGATCCAAGCAAAACGATTTCTTTGACAACATCAAACATTTCTCAATTTATCACAATTTAAGGAGGCGAAGGGGGGAATGGGGGGAACCAATCACAATGATCAACCTATAACCTTGCTCGCCCCCCCCCAAGCAGGTGGAATAGCAGAAATGTGTGTTGAAGTAGACTACTGATAGTGTAAGATATGAAAATAAAAATAACTTATAATTTGTGAAGGGTTCATGGGGGGTGGAGTGGGCAGGGACAACCTGATACCAAGATTCAAGTAGAAAGAAAATGTTTTTTAAATGATGGCAACATGTATACAAATGTGGTTGATACAATTGATTTGTGGGTTGTTATAAGAGTTGTAAGCACCCCAAATAAAATGATTTATTAAATAATAATATAAGACCAAGGGGTGTGGGGAAGAATGATAGAAATATGTCTTTGGAGCCTCTAAGAATGGCTTGCAGGTAGGGGTGGGCACCTATCCAGATCGAACTTCACAATAGTGAAGGACAATCGAGATCAATAGCCGAAGATTGATTCCTGTAGAGTGAAGGTCAGACATGCACCTTCACCTTCAAGTTTCCTAATCTGACACGAATGGTCCCTCTGATAGCATTCCCTACTTCTCTCCTGGGTGCAGTAATTTGATCATTTGTTGCAGTGGCTACAAAGAACTCATACACAATACTCAGGATTATCAAGTTTATTAGGAAAGTAGAAGGCAATCCTTCAGGGTCAAACTTTGTTCAGGAGTCAGTTCTTCGATCAGAATAGCCTCTTCACAGCTGCATCAGCATGCAGGCCTTTCTCTGGTAGTCGGCTCCTTGAGATTAGGCAAATGCTTAAGAATGCTGTAGCTTCACCGTTAAGTGGCAAAGAGGCACCCTATTCCACTTTAACCCCAGAGTCCTTTCATTCTGTAAACTGCGAAGCCCCGTGAGTGATGTCTTACCCGTTCCTTGACTCTCCTGTCTCTGCTACCAGCTTCTCCTCTCACCATCTCTCACTCGGGTTTTATCGCCTCTCTCGCTCTCGCTCTCGCTCTCTCGCTCTCTCACTCTTAACTCTACCGCTCTCTCTTTTTTTTAATTCTTTAATTATAGAATTGGATTTTATTTGTGCTATTTGAATGAGAAGATTTTCAATTTGTCTTTATGAAGAACATTGATTGGCATTCTTCTTATGGTGTCCTTATATTGCTCTGTTGTCATGGCGTAATATTTTTTGCATAATTTTATTTCTAAGGATATATTTGCCATTCCTTTACTTTGGAAATCTTTTTCACTGGTAGCTTAATTAAGTGGTAAGCTTTCCTTTTTCTTTTTTTTTAAATTTTATTGGGGGCTCTTACAGCTACTACAACATTCAGTACATCATTTGTATCAAGCACATTTGCACACATATTTCCACATACATTTCCCAATATTTTCCATTTGAGCCCTTGATACAAGC
>PVJH01005971.1:0-106410 GCA_004026705.1 Nesogale talazaci | reverse complement strand
CCTTTTTATTTTTTGTCATTGTCTTCGTTGTTGTTTTCTTATGTTGCTTTGTTTCGCTCTCTTGTTTTTTGTGCATATAATTATTTACACAGGTCTATCTAGCTAAGATAGGCTGGAAAAACAATCTGGAGGAGAAAACAACGAGACCAACAGTTCTAGGGGGGCATGGGAGAGGGGAGGCAGGGGAAAGGAAATGGGCGTTAACAAAGCCAGAACAAGGGAACAGGTGATCCCAAATTGATTGCAAGGAGGGTGTAGAACAGGTAGGGCTTGATCAACGGAGAGGAATTATTGAAAATCAAATGAAGGCAGAATATGATAGTGGGACAAGAGGAAAGTAAAAGAAAACAGAGTAAAGAACTAGGAGACAAAGGACATCTATAGAGTTCTAAATACAGGCATGTACATATGTAAGTATTTAGATATAATGATGAGGAAATAGTTCTATGTGCATATATTTATAAGTTTAGTATTGTGCTCACTTCAGCAGCACATATATTATAAGTTTAGTATTAAGGTAGCAGATGGATATTGGGCCTCTACTCAAGTACTCCCCCAATGCAAGAACACTTTGTTCTATTAACCTGATGCTCAACTTCCTGACACAATTACTGAAGACAAAGTGAAGACCAAGTGGGTGTATAAGCAAATGTGAAGAAAGCTAATGGGGTCTCACTATCAAAAGATATAGGGCATGGGGTCTCAAAGGCTTAAAGATAAACAAGCGACCATCAAGCTGAGAAGCAACAAAGCCCACATGGAAGAAGCACACCAGTCTGTGTGATCATGAGGTGTTGATAAGATCAGGTATCAGACATCATAGAACAACAACAACAACAAATCTTATCACTGTAAATCAGGGGGAGTGAGGAGTAGAGACCAAAAGTCAATCTATAGGCAACTGGACCTCCCCTTACAGAGGGTCACTGGGAGAAGAAGAGCCAGCCATGTGCACTGCAACAATGATGTAACATTTAACTTTGTTGTAGTTCTTCTTCTTTTTTTTTTTTTTTTTGGCATCACTGCTCTCCGGTGGTGGGAGTAGGAGGCTCAGTCCCACTGCTGGAATTGAACCTCTGTCCCAGTGGGCTGCAGTCCCGCGCACAACCACTACGCCACTGGGGCTCAGCCCTTGTTGTAGTTCTTTAATGCTTTCCCCTCCCCTCATATCATGATCTCAATTCTACCTTACAAATCTGGCTAGACAAAAAAAAAAGGCTGAGCCCCGCATAGTGGTCGTGCGTGGGACTGCGGCCCATTGGGATGGAGGTTCGATTCCAGCTCCACGGAGCAAAGGATGGGCCTCCTACTCCACCACCTGAGGGCAGTGATGCCTCTCCCCACCAAAAAAAACCCAAAAAACCAAATCTGGCTAGACCAGAGGATGTACACTGGTTCAGCTAAGAACGGGGAAACACAGGGAATCCAGGACAGATAAACCCCTCAGAAACAATGAGTAGTGATACCAAGAGATAAGAAGAAGGTGGGGTAGAAAGGGGAATTGATCACAATGACCTACATATAACCCCCTCCCTGGGAGAAAGACATCAGAAGGGAGATGTTGGACAGTGTAAGACATGACAAAATAATAATAATTTATAAATTATCAAGCGTTCATAGGGGGTGGGGGAGAGGGGGAAAAATGAGGAGCTGAGACCAAGGGCCCAAGTAGAATGAAAATGTTTTGAGAGTGATAATGGCAACAAATGTACAAATGTGCTTGACACAATGTATGCATGTATGGACTGTGATGAGTTGTACAAGTCTCCAGTAAAACCATTAAAAAAATTACCCTCCTACTCCCACCACCAGAGGGCAGTGATGTCCAAAAAAATATATGAAAAAAAATTACAGGGCTGAGCCCTGGTAGTGTAAGTGGTTGAGTGCGGAACTGCAGCCCGTGGGCTTGGCAGTTCAAATCCAGCAGAGGCTCTCAGGAACAGCACTGGGTGCCCACGACCACCAGAGGTAGTGATGCCCACACACACAAAAAATTACCGTGTCAGAAATCCATTAGTCAGCTGGAACCTGTCTTATTAGGGCTGCTATGACTTAGAATCAACTCCATGGTAGTGAGTTTAGTTCTTTTTAAATTTTTAAATAATAAAATAACAAATAATACAAATAATATAATAGACAAAATAATAAAACTTACATAAATGAAATAGCACAAAAGATGTTCTGTCAGATTTGGTTTCTTTAAAAATTCTTTTCTTTTTTTCTCTTTTTTTCCCCCCACATCACTGCCTGGTGGGAGTAGGAAGTCCAGCCTTGCTCCTGGAGAGCTGCTGCTGGATTCGAACTGCCAACCCTGTGGGTCGCGGTCCCGCACACACCACTGCACCACCAGGGCTCAGCCCAAAATTATTTTCATTGGATTTTATCCATAATTATTACAAGAAGCTATAATTGATTTTTATGTTAATTATTACATAGTATTGTATGAATAAGGAGTTATGGTGGTCTTGTTGGGACTGCTAAAGATGGGGTTGGCAGTTCAAATCTACCAGCTAATCTCTGAGTGAGATAGGTAAAGTTATTTATTCCCATAAAAATTTCAGCCGGGCTGAGCCCCAGTGGCATAGTGGTTGTGCGCGGGACTGCGGCCCACTGGGACGGAGGTTCAATTCCAGCAGTGGGGCTGGGCCTCCTACTCCCACCACCAGAGAGCAGTGATGCCCCCCTCCCCCCAAAAAAAAAACATGCCTCTGATTAAAAAAAAAAAGAATCTTAGCCTGGATACCCTAAGAACGAGGGCATTCTACATACCAAACTTACTCCTATAGAATGGATTCTTACCAAGATCTATATAATGTTAACATAAAAGCACAATTTAAGGGTGGTCAATGTTCCCTCGGACCCCAAAATAGTCTTGCTCTTTTTTGTTGTTGTTCTTTGATCCAGATAAATGTGCCATATAATTAGTAGGTCTGCTTAATCATCTTTTAATTCCAGAGTAGTATGGTGATATATTTTTCTTCCTCATAATGTTGCTATTTTGAAGAGTCTAGGGCAGTTAATTTTAGACTGTTGAATAGCTGAATTTGTCTGAATGTGTTTTTTCATGACTGGATTTTAGTTAAAACTTTTTTTTCCCCACTCCCCCCCTACCCCCTCAGTTAAACCTTTTTTTTTTTTGTGGGCATCACTGCCTCTGGTGGTCGTGTGTTAAACCTTTTTTTAACAGTAATATTTCATAGAGGATATGTCCTCTGTGCATCATATCAGAAGGCACACATTCCCATTCTATATTGCTCCATTGCTGAATTTTAAGAGAGAGAGAGAGAGAGAGAGAGAGAGAGCCAAAGACAAAATGAATCCCTTGTGCATATACTGTGAGGTTTTCGTTAAGATAACATCCAGCTATATGTATCCAAAGAAGATGTGACTTCAATGTTAATTTACTTGATTATTAGCTATGAGCCTTCAGGTAAGTTTTTGTCCAGAGAGAGAGAGAGAGAGAGAGAGAGAGATTGATTCTGACTCAGTGACCTGTAAGACAGAGTAGAATTGTCCCTGTGGGTTTCTGAGACTGTAAGTCTTTTAAGAGAACAGAAAGCCTCATCTATGGAACTGACTTTGAGGCTAGCAGTCCAACCAGTAATTCAGTATGTCACGAAGCTTCCTTATGATTCGTAAAGACCTTTTTTTGTTTTGTTTTTGTGGGCATCACTGCCTCTGGTGGTCGTGGGCGCTACCCAGCCGCCGCTGGATTTGAACCGCCAAACCAGCAGGCTGCAGTTCCGCACTCAACCACTTACACCACCGGGGCTCAGCCCTCGTAAAGACCCTTTAAATTCTAAGCAATATTGTAGTAGAAAGTTAGATTTGGAATCAGGACACCTGCATTTAAGCACTAACTCTACCATATACCCTCTGTGTGAAAACGGACAAGCCATTAAATCGTGCTAAACCTCACCGAAATTTGTCTTAGAGTTGGGATTAATAGAAGTGTTACTTGATATTAAAGTGTATTATAGGGCTGAGCCCCGGTGGCGTAGTGGTTGTGCGTGGCCTACTGGGATGGAGGTTCATTCCAGCTCCACGGAGCAAAGGCTGGGCCTCCTACTCCCACCACCGGAGGGCAGTGATGCCCCCCCCCCCAAAAAGTGCATTATAAACTCTAAAGAACTACCCGAATTAATTTTTTTTTGCGGGGGGGGGCATCACTGCTCTCCGGTGGTGGGAGTAGGAGGCCCAGCCCCACTGCTGGAATTGAACCTCCATCCCAGTGGGCTGCAGTCCTGCGCACAACCACTACACCACCAGGGCTCAGTCCCCTGAATTGATTTTGTAACATTCATTTCTCTTTGAACTAATTGGTTAAACAACAAAACAAAGGCCACCTAAAATGAGTCAGGCCCTCATCAAGTTTTTTTTTTTTTAAAGATATTTATTTATTTTTATATGTGGGCATCCCTGCACCCTGGTGGGAGTAGGAGGCCCAGTCTTGCTTCTGGACAGCTGCTGCTGGATTTGAACCGCCAAGCCAGTGGACTGCAGTCCCGCACACAACCACTGCACCACCAGGGTTCAGCCCCCTCATCAAGTTTTAAAGGCAGGAAATATACATATATTTAAAAGTCTGTGATACTTGAATTTACAGAACAGTTGTAATCCATAAATGTTTATGCTTTGATGATTCTTAATACCGGCTAAAATATGAATAGGCTACTCACTTGTGCAGGCCAATCCACCCTAAGAAGGTAATCATTCTTCTTGGAACCCTTAAATTTGGGGGGTGGGACACAAAACAATGAGTATTGCATAGGACAAGGTGTATAATTTCCTCATTCAGTGAATAAATTCGTGTTGAGTTACCAGATCCGCCCAGAGGACAGCAAGCCAAGTCTAAACTGCGGGCACATAGTCCTGTTTTTCAAGGGAGCGGTCGGGGAGTGGGCTGCTCTGGCATAAACCAGGGATGGCCAATGAGCCATGTCACGCGGGCCACCTCCTGACATTCTTGGACTGAGTGTGGCCAGGTTTCTTTCCGATCTTTTGAATGGGACTCCCAGTACCGAGTTCCTTAGTGGTGGGTGCACAGCGACTACCTTCTCCCATTATTCCGCGGAGTTGCTCGAATCTTTCCCTGGGAGAGGTTCAGGGTGCGCGCACTTCAACTTCAAGAATTTAGAAACCCGTCCAGTCGGTGAGCCGCCATGCCTAGCTCGCACGGGGGAGTTGCTCAAGACTAGTCGTGGCAAGAAAATGGCTATCGTAAGAGCGGAGGGGCGGCGGCGCGGCAGATGTCGGTGCGGTTAGACCGGCCGGCCTCCCCAGCCCACGCCAGGGGTCCTAGCGCCCGGGGGGCCCCAGCCCCTTCCCGGGAGTGCGCCGGGCGGCATCCCTCGCGCCAGCGCGCACGCGCGCCGTCATCCGGGTGCTGGCGACGGCTGCAGGTTGCGCTGGGGTGGTGGACAGGGGGCGTGGCCAGAGACTCATTGTGCGCAGCGCCGTGCGACGCCGGAGGCCTCCGAGGCCTGAGACGAAGTTGGCGCTGCCGCCGTCGCTCGGAAGACCACTCGCGGCCTCGGCAGCGCGCCGCTCTTCTAAAATGGCTGCCACGACCGGTGCGGTGGCAGCGTCAGCCGCCGCGGGTCCGGGGGAAAGTAAAAAGATCACCGATCTGCGGGTCATCGATCTCAAGTCCGAGCTGAAGCGGCGCAATTTGGACATCAACGGCGTGAAGACTGTGCTGGTCTCCCGACTCAAGCAGGTGAGGCCCGGGCAGGGCCGGGGAGGAAAGCGTAGGCCGCGCCTCGCGCCCCGCCTTGAGCTGCAGCTCCGGCCCGCCTGCCGAGGCTGAGGCCCGCAGGGCGGAGCGGCGAGGAGGCCCCGGGCGCCGCCCGCGCACGCGGCCAGATCAGGGACCCGCCCTTGGCGCCCCCTCCCCCGCGGGCCCAGCTCGGCGTTCCAGGGATCCACGAGCCGCCTCGCCGGGGAGCCGCCGCTGCCGACGAGCGCGCCCCCGCCTCCCCCGGGACGTCCCTGCCGGCCTGGGAGGGCTGCGGACGGACGGCGCGGCCTCCCAAGGGCGACGGTGGAGACCGGGGAGGTGCTCGGTCCCCAGCCCTTAGCCATGGTGAGCGCGTGCATTTCGTGGCCTCGGAGGGAATGGTTACTTTGGTGACTTCTGCGAAGTTACCGTTTAATTGTGCCCAACCGTTTCCTTCCCATCTTGGGGGCGGGGGTGGCGGGTGGGGGTGGGGATTGGTAGTGGGGATCAGTGGGTGCCCAAGAGAGGTTTGTTTTCTTTGGTTTTCCAGTTTTTGCACCACCGCAATTCTCTTTTTCCGGATTATCATCCTGGCTTATTTGAGCAAGCGTTGAAATTGTGACAGAGGAGAAATAAGTTTGTAAGACAGATTATCAGGAAAGCTCCCTTGGGTTATTTAATTCAGTACCGAGCAACTTTCCCGCAATTGCCCATGCTGTATTGTAGATTTTTGTGATAATGGGCTATTTCATTTTCTCGATTTGACAGCATTTAAGACTCCCTGTGATTTTTGAGACCTTGTTGGTTTTTATCCTCAGCTAGTGTCTCCGACTTTTGCCGTGCAGTTTAATCGCCCACATTTTGGAAGTCGGTACCTTCACCGAGTGGCAGTTCGAAGGCCTGTTGGTGCTTTGATTAAAGCGCGCCGCTGTGAGCCAGACGGTCGGCGGCCGCGCCGCCCAGCTGCTCCCGGGGCCGCCGGGCAGGCTCCGGCCGGGGTGATTAAGTTCTCCGTGCCGTAGGTCGCTGCTGTGAGGCGTCGGTTAGATGGATGGCTGTGGGGGTTTGCTTCGGAGTCGTTGGTTTGTTGAGGCTTGAGGTTTGCAGATTTCTTTTTGGCTTGATAAAATAAATTTAGATAGATTGTGTAGAATATTAACTTCTCTTTCTAATGTAGGCTATTGAAGAGGAAGGAGGCGATCCAGATAATATTGAATTAACTGTTTCAACTGATACTCCAAACAAGAAGCCAACCAAAGGCAAAGGTTGTTACAAGTTATGAACATATTTTTAAAATATATTTTGGTTATATAACTTGCCTCTGCTCTGTGCCACTTGCCCTGTTTCTATGGTGCTCCTCTTGCTGTTTCCCTCTGGCACGCTGCCGTGTGGGGTCAAGGAAGAGCTGTTAGCGTTGTCAGGCGCCGTGTGACATACAGCCTTTCAGAGTTCACAGAAGCTAGCCTGCAAGTGAGACAGTGCGGAAAAAATTACAAAGTGTAGTTTCATAATGTGTCTTCCTTCATAGTGTGAAGCTTGCAAGAGTAAAATACAGTTTGACACATGCCAAGGATAAAACAGTCTGGTACATGCCTGCCTTGCCCCACAAATGGCAGAGTCTGCATGGACATTCCTCTCAAGTCTCTCGCCTTGGTCCTCTGCTCTTTCTGCACCCTTTATGGTTTGGTAGAATGTTTGACATGGTGAACTTAATTTGGGATTAGGCCATTCTCATTATACATTCTAATTTTCAGTGAAATCTGAAGACTTTAGGGATTATAGTATAACAGAAGGGAAACTATTGTTAGCACTTTTCCACCCCCAAGTTCTCAGCTAGACGGACAGACTTAAGAATTTTATTTTATGGCTTTTTTAACTAGGCCAAAATATATTGCTAGTATATAGTTATTCTGTGAATAAAATAAAAATGGTATAAAGTCATTTAGTTTAAGTGGTTTTTTTTAAACCTCTGGTAAGAGAAATATTTATTTGAATAATTATAAATTTCTCACAAGGAAAATGACAGAGGGTGGACATGATGTGAGAGTATTTGGATCATAGTAGCTATCTGAAATTTGCATTAATTGCTACAGTTCTGACTTGGACAAATACAGCAATTTTTTTGGAGTCTTTACTGTGTTGCATATTCAAAATGCCATACTAACTGTAGCTAACCAAATAATTAAAAATAGAGTAAAGGATTGAATGGCTATAATTGAGAATATTCATTTCTACCTCAGGCAACCTGTGGTATGGGGATTACCCATTGGTTTGGAGTACTACCATTATTTTTGTGCCTCAGGAAATTAGAAAGGTCTAAGAAGAATTTCCAAGGTCTGTTAATGACATAAATGCAAGTGGAGTTTAGATGAGTAACAAAGTGTCTTGATGGTTTTTTTTTTTTTTAATGGAACTCTTAGCCCAGTGTGTCATTTTGAGAAAGATATTTCCCTATGCTTAGGGAAGCTTGTGCTGACAGGAAAAGGCTATTTAAAAATGGGTAAGTTTCTAAAAAATTTAGGAGTTATCCATGTATTGTCTTGCAGTGGTTTTGATTCACATGCTTTACTTAGCACATTATAGCAGCTTGATAGATGCTCGTATAATAGGCCAAACTCTAAATTCCTTGTATTCGTTATGGTTTTTAACATTTAAATATCACTGGATTTATTGAATTCAAACTAGCTTATAATTTCTTTTTTTCATTTATCTTATTCTTAGAAAGAATTTCATCGATAAAAGAAATTTAGAGATTTCCCCTAACATTTTACATACGATGTATAAATACATATGTAGATTCACCTGTGTATTAGTATATTCCATTTTCTTTGAATTAGAAAAGTGTTTGAACTTTGATTTTTCTTTAACCCTAATGTTAAGGTGTCTTGTCTTAGAAATTTATCATGTGTCTGTAACAGGCTACTTAATACTCTCTGAGCATTAATCTTCCAGGATGTGTATGATGAGTAGCCTAGTCTCCTTGAATTCCAGATATCACTGTTAAGATCATAATATACAGGCTGAGCCCCAGTGGCGTAGTGGTTGTGCGTAGGACTGCAGCCCACTGGGACGGAGGTTCAATGCCAGGAGTGGGGCTGGGCCTCCTACTCCCACCACGGGAGAGCAGTGATGCCCCCCCCCCAAAAAAAAAAACAACCAAAAAAACAAAAAATACAAAAACAAGATCATAATATACATCTCTAATTTAGAACTGAGGTTGAATAAAGTTTACAGCCAAGCTACTTAAAAGATAAATTATATTAAGGTAGAAAGCTTAGAATTCTTAGAAATAAATTCTAGTTTGTTTTTTTTTTTGGTGGGCATCACTGCTCTCCGGTGGTGGGAGTAGGAGGCCCAGCCCCACTGCTGGAATTGAACCTCCGTCCCAGTGGGCCGCAGTCCCGTGAACAACCACTTACGCTACCGGGGCTCAGCCCTAAATTCTAGTTTTTGAATTACTACATTTAGTTCTTTTTGTCAAATCCCATTTGAAAATAACTTCATCTTGGTCATACCCCTTTTCCTTCTGTGGGTCTAGACCCTCTTGTGTAAAATTGGAGATCATGCAGTGTAATGTATAAAACTCTTACTTGGCATTCAACAGCTATTTATAGCCAAGCCTCAAAAGGAAAATGCAATCTGTTCAACTAATGCATAAGGTGTGTTTTCCAGTTCCGGAAACACTCACTGTATACAGTGATATCTCCACACAGATTATTTAAGTGAGGAAAAGATGACAATGTGATTACTTGGAGGCAGTCATGTAGATGTCAGACAGACAAGAGCGAGTCACTTGTCAGGGGAATAAATTTTTATGATAATCTTTTTTTTTTTTTGGCATCACTGCTCTCTGGTGGTGGGAGTAGGAGGCCCAGCCCCACTGCTGGAATTGAACCTCCGTCCCAGTGGGCCGCAGTCCCGCGTACAACCACTACGCCACCGGGGCTCAGCCCCTATGATAATCTTAAATGTGTATGATAATAAGGAAAAGAGATGCCTAATGGTGTTGGAAAAATTACTTAATTTATTTTATACTAAGATAAATGTGGGATCACTTTTCTTAAATGAAGTTGTGTTAAGGTGTTTATGTTTAGGCAAATCAAGAGGGAAAGAACTACATTCGTACATATAGTATAAGTATTTTTAAAATGTAGTTACTAGGGCTGAGCCCCGGTGGCATAAGTGGTTGAGTGTGGAACTGCAGTTTGCAGGCTTGGCGGTTCAAATCCAGCGGTGGCTGGGTAGTGCCCATGACCACCAGAGGCAGTGATGCCCACAAAAAAAAAAAAGTAGTTACTAAAAGCAAAAATTTATACTGTGTGAATGGGTTTGATATTAATATTGATCTTCATATAGTTGTAATGGTAGAATAGTTTAGTTGTCTGAGTCTTTTATATTACTCTTGCTATTTTGTGTGTGTGACAGCATATATATAGCACTCTTGCTGTGAACTTTTAATTATTTAATATAGAAGAAAGGTTGGCCTGGGAAGGTTTACTGTCATATTTGAGTGTGTTGTGAAAGTGGTTGAACAGGTAGAATTCACTCATTTGTTTTAGTGATTTTAAATTTAAAGTTTCTTTGGAATCTTCTCTTTAAAGTCAACTCTAGACTTGAGAAAAAATTGCTGTTTTATGTGCTAAATCAGCTCTATATTCAGAAGTATTCATTAATTTCTGCTGTTGAAGATTTCAATACTTGTAAGGCTTAAGAAAGTAAAAATAAGGGCTGAGCCCCGGTGGCGTAGTGGTTGTGTGCGGCACTGCGGCCCACTGGGATGAAGGTTCAATTCCGGCTCCCAGAAGCAAAGGCTGGGCCTCCTACTCCCACCACCTGAGGGTAGTGATGCTTAAAAAAAAAAAAGAAAGAAAGAAAGAAAGTCAAAATACAATGTAAAATCTGATTATTCCTGTTAAAGAAATAAGTATTCTTTGGGATTATAGGTTTGGCCACAGATCAAACCTAATTTTTGCAGATCATTTCACCTGCAGTATATTTATAATTAATACATGTGTACTGTGTAAAATGTCAGAAGACATGCATATTAGTCAGAAGACACGCGTATTAGTCAAAGATGACAATACAATAATCAAGTCTATGTACTTAAAATACTTTTTTTGGGGGTTTGTTTTTTGGGCATCACTGACTGCTCTCCGGTGGTGGGAGTAGGAGGCCCAGCCCCACTGCTGGAATTGAACCTCTGTCCCAGTGGGCCACAGTCCCGCACACAACCACTACACCACCGGGGCTCAGCCTAAAATTATCTTTTCATTTAAAAAAAAAAAAAGATTTGGGCTGAGCCCCGGTAGCGTAGTGGTTGTGCGCGGGACTGCGGCCCACTGGGACGGAGGTTCCATTCCAGCAGTGGGGCTGGGCCTCCTACTCCCACCACCGGAGAGCAGTGATGCCCAAAAAACAAACAAAAAAAAAGAGTTAGAGTCCCACAAACAGGGACAGTTTTCCCAGACTCTATGCACAGCATCAACTGGATGTCAATGAGTTTTGTGTGGTCTGGGTTTTGTGTTTCTTAACTCCGGTTTTTAAGTTATGCTCACCTATCTTAGTGACTCCCAGTCTCCACTGCATTAGAAACATTAGGAGTCTAAAAAAATTCTGATGTCAGAGTCCCACCCTCAGGGATTTGGTTGCTGAGAGGGGAAAGAAAGTGAGCTTCAGTATTTTCTCAAAGCTCCTTAGGTGATTTTAAAATATAGCTACAATTGGCCTGAGCCCTGGTGGCATAGTGGTTGTGTGCTGAACTGCAGCCCACAGGGTTGATGGTTCAAATCCAGCAGCAGCTCTCCAGGAGCAAGGCTGGACTTCCTACTCCCACCTGGGCAGTGGTGAAGCAAAAAAAAATTCAGCTAGAATTAAGAACCACTATGCAAGACTAAAGATTGAAACTTCGGCATCATCTTCATTCATTTCTCTCTGCAAGTTAGTTTCCAAACTTAAACAGAAAACTTTCACACTATGTTATTTTCACAATAGACCTGAAAACTAAACTACTTTCTTTGTATTCTAGAATTTGAGAAGAAACCTAGTAAGAATCCAGCTATTAATATTATTTATTGGGCTGAGCCCCGGTGGCATCGTGGTTGTGCGCGGGAATGCGGCCCACTGGGATGGAGGTTCAATTCTGGCTCCCAGGAGCAAAGGCTGGGCTTCCTACTCCCACCACCTGAGGGCAGTGATGCCTTAAAAAATATATATTATTTATTAAATCTCACTTTTGGGTTGAGCCCCGCTGGCATAGTGGTTGTGCGCAGGACTGCGGCCCACTAGCACGGAGGTTTAATTCCAGCAGTGGGGCTGGGCCTCCTACTCCCACCACCGGACAGCAGTGATGCCAAAAAACAAAACAAAACAAAACAAATAAATCTCACTTTTGTAAAACAAAAAACAACCATGCACATATGTATGTGAATGTATAGCAAATATATTTAACCCAGTTATCTTTATTTAGGTCACTAGTTTTAAGAGTTTTTTAATGATGTAAATTTTTTTGTTTCCCAGATTTACTTTAATGAATATGGAATTTACTTTATAGAACTTGTGTTTTTTTTAAAGTGGTCTATTGGATAGCTTCTATGTTTTAAGACAATGCACAAGGCCTTTTTTTTAAATAGGTAAAAAGATAATAACAAAAGAAAAATTGTTAATAGTTTAAGGTCTGTTCATTGACCTGCACAGGGTCTTTTTTTTTTTTTTTTTTAATTTTTTTTTTAGGCATCACTGCCCTCAGGTGGTGGGAGTAGGAGGCCCAGCCTTTGCTCCTGGGAGCCGGAATTGAACCTCCATCCCAGTGGGCCGCATTCCCGCGCACAACCACTACGCCACCGGGGCTCGGCCTGCACAGGGTCTTTTTGTTGTTTGTTTCCTTTTTTTGTGTGTCATCACTGCCCTGGTGGGAGTAGGAAGCCCAACCTTGCTCCTGGAGAGCTGCTGCTGGATTTGAACCATCAACCCTGTGGGCCGCAGTCCTGCACACAACCACTACACCACCAGGGCTCAGCCTGCACAGGGTCTTTTATGAAAATGATTTTATTAGTAAATTATCAGGGATGCTAAAGCACATATGTACACTATTAACACAGGTCAGAATTCACTGCATAATTTATTATCATGACCTTGTATGCAGGTGGAGAGATTGTTGCAGGAAACATTAATGTTCAATTTTATTTTCTCAGTCTTTTTTTTTTTAGTCTTTTCAACAAAATTTTTATGATGAGGCATTTTTCACATTTCATACTAGCTTTAATAATTGGTGGCATAGTGGTTATTGATTGTTAACAGCAAAGTTGGTGGTTTGAACCCACCAGCCACTCCAAGAGAGAAAACGGATATTTTGCATCCATAGAAATTTTATTTATTTATTTTTTTTTTTTGGGGGGGGCATCACTGCTCTCCGGTGGTGGGATTAGGAGGCCCAGCCCCACTGCTGGAATTGAACCTCCATCCCAGTGGGCCGCAGTCCCACTATGCCACCGGGGCTCAGCCCCCCTTTTTTTTTGGGGGGCATCACTGCCCTCAGGTGGTGGGAGTAGGAGGCCCAGCCTTTGCTCCGTGGAGCTGGAATCGAACCTCCATCCCAGTGGGCCGCAGTCCCGCGCACAACCACTACGCCACCGGGGCTCAGCCCCAGCCTTTTTATTATTATTATTATAAAAGTTCTTCTTTAATTAGGGTTGTTTTTTGTTTTTGTTTTTACCATGGAACAGATTTCTTGAATAAAACTGGAAAGTTTCCAATACATCAAAACACACATCTGCAGTCATCATACATAGTAGCTGACAGGGAAAATGAAAACAAACACAAATACCAACAACGGCAATTTTACGCAATGCCTATAAACTGAGCCCCGTGATCTTAACTTTTCAGGTGCTTTCTCCGCCTGCCAGGGATGCTGTGCTGGGGACCCGGGCAGCTGAGCCTGGGGACCCCAGAGCACACAGAGCACAGCTGTCAGGACAGTGTGGCTCGGCACATTCAAACAGCAGAGGGAACATCCCTTAAACATCAGAGGGAGAAATGCCAGAGAAGGCAGCATCATTAGAAAGATGTTAGCAAGAAAGGAAGGCTGGAACAGCTGGCGGCTTCATTTCTTTAGCTCGGTGGGCAGCAGCTGCTGGAGCAACAAGATGTGAGGTTCTGGTTCATGGATCATTTAATGGACCCATCCCTGACTCTGATGAACGCCAATATTCCTCCATTCAGATTTAGACATCAAATGGGTTTTAGGGACCAGTTTGGCTATCCTTGGGCAACATGATGTGTCTGCACTCGAACTCTTAGTTGTTGTATTTGTCCGAATAGTAAATTTGTTTATGCGACATGCTTGTTCTGAGGGACTTGGGATCCTCGCCACCAATCCCCAAACGACTCCCAGCAGCACCCACCCACCCGTAGGAATTTATAGCCTCATAGACCCGCAGGGGATAGTTCTACTTCTGTGGGGTCACTGCAACTCAGAATTGACTCGTAGCAGGCTGTTTTTAATCAGTATTATGAGGAAAGTTACTTAGCTACAAAGCATATTAGCAAAATTACTTAAAATTTGCTGAAGTAGCTGTGTGTTTTGCTTTTGTTTCGAAGTTCTGAAATCTGAAATGATTTTTATATTGGTGACAGAAGTGAGGCAGTTTACAGTATTGATTATGCCCTTTTGGTCTGAATACTCAAACTTCACTGCCAAGATCTGTATTGTGAGATGCTTATCAGAACTTTTGGGGTGGGTGGGAGTAGGTGGGTCATTAGCATCATAAATGGTATATGAATAATTTTATCCATTAAAATCTAAATGTTCTGAATTCTGAAATATGTTTGTTCCTGGGGAAATATGTTTGTTGTGGATCTCTACAAATTGATGATGCCATATATAAGTTTATTTCTAGCTTTGTCTTTTGATGAGTACATTTTATTTTTTTTATTATTATTTTTAATTTTTTGGTTTGGTTTTTGTGGCATCACTGCCCTTTGGTGGTGGGAGTAGGAGACCCAGCCTTGCTGCTGGATTTGAACCTCCAAATCAGTGGGCCGCTGTCCCACACACAACCACTACGCCACCGGGTCTCCGCCTTGATGAGAACATTTTACATACAACCCTAATAGCATCATACAAAGAATGTTTTAGTGTAATTTTGAAATAATCATATATTGTGATGGTTGTAGGGTATGTTAATTTTGCATCTGATTTTTAAATTTGTTATTCAGGCTATCTTTATTTGCCCAGTTAATTTTCTACTCTTGTTTTTCAAGGGATTGAAGTTATTCTTAGTACTTTGGTCAACATTCAGCTTTTAGTTGGCTCCCTTACCTTAGTTGTGTGCCTTCTTTTGGTCCGATTTATATTTCTACAGTATCATACCAGATTCCTGGGACCAAAAAAAAAAAAAAGGAACAGGAAACTGTGAGTTGATTATTTGTTGAAGGACCTTTGACATTATAGACTTAAATGGACAGAGATGTAAATGATTACTGACAGTACAAAAAACTGCTGGGGCTGAGCCCTGGTGGTGTAGTGGTTGTGCGCGGGACTGCGGCCCACTGGGACGGAGGTTCAATTCCAGCAGTGGGGCTGGGCCTCCTACTCCCACCACCAGAGAGCAGTGATGCCCCCCCAAAAAAAAACCAAACAACTGTGCTGAAGGTAGTATTGGAATTTGATTGTTCTTTTAAGTTATTTGTGTTGTCATAAAAGTTAGGGTGTTGTAGGTGTAGTTTGAGATACCTTTAAAGCTAGAATCCCATAATTCTTCCTGACACAAACTAGCTTGTCACCTCTTACCTTTGTCCCAGGGAAGGTCAAATAGAAATCCAGACCTTGTTTACTGCTGAAGCCCTTTAGAAATTACCCATTACCAGTCAGGAAGTATATAATCCCAGAATGTCTCCTGATTACCTAACACTGTAATAAATCTGGGTTAGTTTATAAACACCATACTTCTATATGTATGGCAGGGCATACTACTTTTTTTTAATGAAAGAATTACAATATAGTTTCTAATTCAACATGTATAAATCAAGCCTATAGTTACTGGTTATGGAAGGAGTCAAAGCAAACTTCCATTTTGTTAAGCACCCTGTACTTGGACCTTTTTATGAACCGTAGTTCTTCCTCTTGTGACCTACTGAATGTCATAGAACAAGTTACTTATCTTTCTGAGTCTCTTACCTTTAAAGATAGGCGTTTGGAGCCACTGTTGACACTAAAAAAGATAACATTTCAAAGAACTGGAACATTGTACTAACTGCTCTAGGAACTAAGGTTTTATGGATTTTCGAGGCATGGGAATGGACCAAGTTTAAATTGAATCACAACCATTTACTAGCTGTATGTTCTGATTAACTTTGAAGCCATAGTTGTTTTTTGTTAAATGGGGATAATACTGCCAGAGTAGTTATGATGAATTAATTATCAACATACTTACCCTAGAGGCTGGCCCGTAGAAACCATTTATATAGAGGGAATGACTGCAGGTATTGTTTTTTTGTGGTGCTTGGGAGGTACCGAGGAGTCGGTTGGGACTCATGGTAACCCATGCATGCGGGAACTGAAGAACGCTGCCCTTCCTGCACTAGCCTCACAACCTTGGTTCTTCTCTCTGAGCCTGCTTATAGTCACTGAATCACTCCATCTCTTGAGGGTCTTCCTCATGCTCACTGACCTTACCTATCACAATACCTTCTCCAAGGACTAATCCCTCGTGATAGAGGGCCAGAGTGCACTTGTCGGCCATGTGTAATTTGATTTTCCTGTAATGAAACAAAAACAAGTAAAATTCACTGTGACATGTGTATAGTTTGTGTAGCTTGTCATTAAGCTGAGGGCTGCCATTTCAAAGATTAATATCTTTAAGCCACTCCTTGCCAAAATAATATCTTTTAAGAAAGTCATAATAAGATGTAGTGGGGGCTGAGCCCCGGTGGCGTAGTGGTTGTGCGTGGGACTGCGGCCCACTGGGATGGAGGTTCGATTCCAGCTCCACAGAACAAAGGCTGGGCCTCCTACTCCCACCACCTGAGGGCAGTGATTACCACCCCCCCCCCCCCCCCCCCAAAAAAAAAAGATGTAATGGAAAGAATTTAGGACTGGAAATAAGAAATCTTGGCATTAATTTCAGACAACTCATGGGCTGAGCCCTGATGGTGTAGTGGTTGTGTGCGGGACTGCGGTTCACTGGCTTGGAGGTTCAATTCCAGCTCCACAGAGCAAAGGCTGGGCCTCCTACTCCCACCACCTTAGGGCAGTGATGCCTAAAAAAAAAAAAAAAATTCAGACAGCACCATTTATTAGCTTTGGGCCTTAGGAAAACTATTTAGCCTCATTAATTTTTCTTTTAGAAAACTGTGATAATCTGTCCTGTGTATGGTAGCGTGCTTAGAAAAATCAGTTGACAAAGAATTTTTTTTGGGGGGCATCACTGCTCTCCGGCGATAGGAGTAGGAGGCCCAGCCCCACTGCTGGAATTGAACCTCCGTCCCAGTGGGCCGCAGTCCCTTGCACAACCACTACGCCACTGGGGCTTAGCCTGATAAAGAATTTTTAATGTGCTTTTCAAATTTTAGAGTTTATAGTTTTACAGAGCAAATGGCACTTGCAAATGGTCCAAAGTTCTCCTTAAATCTCTTTTATAATTTTCTTTGTTGTATGTGTATTGGGGGAGAGTTTATATATACACACATATACAGACATACATACACATATATATGATATCACTGCCCCTTAGTGGGAGTAGGAGGCCTAGCCTTACTCCTGGTGAACTGCTGCTGGATTTGAACTGCCAACCCTGTAGGCCGCAGTCCTGCACTCAAGAGTTTATGTGTGTGTGTGTACATATATGTATGTATTTTTTTGTTTTGTTTTTGTTTTTGCTTGGGTATCACTGCCCTCTGGTAGTGGAGTTTATCTATTTTTTAAAGGTTCATTTATCCCCAAAGGTGACATCTTTAAAGTGTGTATATTACGGAACGGTTTTTATTTTATTTTACTTTATTTTTTTTGGGGGGGGGGGGTTATCACTGCTCTCCGGTGGTGGGAGTAGGAGGCCCAGCCCCACTGCTGGAATTGAAACTCTGTCCCAGTGGACTGCAGTCCCGCGCACAACCACTACGCCACCGGGGCTCAGCCCTATGGAACTGTTTTTAAATGAAGAATTTTGTGAGCTCTCTAGTCTATTCAGTATTGTTTTCTTTTTCATGGAAGGAAGTCACTCTTTGATATATTAGTACTTTGTGATGAACAGACCTTTGTATTAAGAACTGATTTTAGACACTTTGGTAAGACAGTCAGGATGGTTTGTTTTACTGTGGTCAAATGTATATACTAAAACATTTGATTTCAATTATTTTCACATGTACAATTCCGTAATACGAAGTGCCTTGTGTATAACCATCACCACTATCAGTTATGCTTTTTTTTGAAGGTGCAAGAGTCTGTGTGTGTGTGTGTGCATGTGTACACACACACATATACACACACATATATATTAATACTTTGGGTGGTAAAGACTATGATGACAATAATTATAAAATTAGAGACAGACAAAGCTTTGATCTAGGCAGGGCATAGGAAACCATGAAATGCAAACAACAATATTCTCAGTAGGAAATAAACTGCAGTACCTTTGCTGTCACGGTCCCTATTTGACATTAATTTCTCCTTTTATTCTCGTAATTCAAGGATTATTTGACTTCCATTAAAAAATTTCCCTGTTTTAATAATATTTCTAATATGCCTGTGTCCTTTTTCCTTTTTCATTATCTACAAGGAATATGAAGTAAAACAGACTTGGACTGGGAGGAGTTGGAAGAAGGAACTGTGTGTGTACTAGGAAAAAGGAAGTAGCTTGTTAGTTAACCCAGTAGCTAAACTTTCTGTTTACCTTTTTGGTTTTGGAAGTAAGTAGGTAGTACTTTTCAGAACCTGCTTTCAGAAAAAAGAAAAGTTGATTAGGTGGCCTGAGGGAAAAAAGTGTTTTTTTAATGCCAACATCCTAGTATTGTGATACTTTTATCAACATTTCTATTACATTATAAATTATTTTTGTGGATTAGTCTGAAAAATAAGACTTCATTCTAGTCACAAGTTTTGAACGTTAAATTAGGACAGTGGAAGACCTATAACCTTTCTTTCTAGCCTATGGCCATTATCAGTTTTTGGTCTTAAGTAATTTCTTCTTGCTTGTCAGTTAAAACAATTACCAAGTTAAGTGTCCAGCACTGTTTGGGCTTTTGGGGCCCAAAATAAACATAAAATGCTCTTATTAACCCTAACAACTAGACTTAAGGAATAAACAAGTAAGGGATTATAAGAGGAAGAATCACATTTCAAAGCTCATTGGAAAGGAGAGTTTAAAGAACACTTTCTGGGAGGTGTGAGTCTGGAGTTCAGCTACCAGGTGCCTGAATAAATAGACAAATAGAATACTTTTGAAAGGTTTTGCTCCTTCAAGTAGGACTGAAAATGGTGAATTTGATTGGTGTAAAAAAAAAAAAGTGATGGTTTCATAGGTAGGGTTAATTAGTTGTACATCATATATATTTTAGTGAAACAGCATGACATTTTAAGATTGGAGAAAGTTTTCACTAAGGTACAGGCAATTGGCATTTGATTTGTCACATGGTTTGGGACTAGAAAAATGACAAATTTTTTTTTTTTTTTTTTAAGCAGCAAAATATTGGTTGCTAGCACATTTTCCTTCTTTTGCAGGCAAAAAACAAGAAGCAGATGAGTTGAGTGGAGATGCGTCTGTGGAAGACGAAGTCAAGGTAAAGTGTTAATTGCTCTGGTTAAGGTGTTTATTTTAAGCCTAACCATTTATATGGTGAATTTTCATGTATTTTACGATTGTTAGTAAAGCTGAGTTTCCATGAGTAAGAAATAAGACAAATAAGTTTATCTTTATTTAAATTAGGCAGATATTAAATTATCTTTATTTAAAGTAATCATCTGTCCAGGAATTTATGTAGAAATCTGAGACATAAGGTTCAGGGTAGCTAGCTTACCACTCATAGCTACAGGACAATTGAGGTGTTAGTTCCTGGAACTGCTTATCAGTAAATGTATCATTTGTCTGTTGAATTTAGGCATTGTTTATAATATTACAGAACTTAGATGAATTGTCCTCAAACGGAGAGAGGAAATTGTTGTTGCTTGGGAAACGTCAAATTATTAAGTTTATTTTACCCTACAACGATAAGCCAGACTATGTGTGTGTGTGTGTGTGTGTGTGTGTGTGTGCGTGCGCGCGCGCGCAAAGAAGGAATGTTCTTCAAAACTGAACAACAGGGGTGAGGGGGGATAACGTGTAGTTCATGGTGATTTTTTCATGTTAAAAGATAAAGAACAGGGCTGAGCCCCGGTGGCGTAGTGGTTGTGCGCGGAACTGCGGCCCACTGGGATGGAGGTTCAGTTCCGGCTCCCAGGAGCAAAGGCTGGGCTTCCTACTCCTACCACCAGGGCAGTGATGCCTAAATAAAAAAAATTAAAAAAAGATAAAGAACAGGTTTGTTTTCATTGTATTTAGGGTTTTGTTTCAGTTTTTTTTTGGGGGGTGGTATCACTGCCTTTTGGTGGGAGTGGGAGGCCCAGCCTTGGTTTCAGTTTTATTTTAATGAAAAGTTATCTAGTTAATTTATCTTTACGTTTAAGTATTAAGACATTTGGAGGATTTATTGAGTGAATATAGTTTCTTTCGTATGATATTTATGTTCCCTTATATTCTGGTCTGTGTACAGTTAGTTTATATTGAAATAATGTATACGAGCTTCACCACAGAGTTGGCTTCATTGCCCCACCCAGCTTTCCCATCTGCCTATCCGCTTTACCCCCACAGGAACAACACACCACCGACAAAGACTTGGCGCCTTGTATTTTGAGGGCAGATATGGAGAGAAAAGTTTGCTTGAGGGGCTAAAGCTGAAATCAGATAACTTACGGGAGTATTTATCCATGAAAATAGATGATTACATGCCTATTATCTGCTTTTATTTGAGCCTTTATAAATTTCAGTTTAGGTATTCTGTACATGGCCTTCTGTTAGATGTATTCCTTTGTTCTTATTTTCTCCAGTTATCTTCTCTACAAAGTATGTGATGAAGCACAAATTATCCACAAGCTGTAAAAACATTGTGGCTTTCAATTGTCAAATAAAACTTAACTGGCTTTCATCTCTTCAGTTCATTAAAATGTTACCATCATTTGAAATGATACGAGGAGACACAAACATTCTACTCAGAAGAAGAGAAATACCATCTCTAACGTGTGTTGCAAAAGACGCCTCTATGGTGTTCTGTGAACAACTACCTGGTCGTAATATCTAAAAGAGCAAAAGAGCCTTTCAAGACGTGTCTGATTTAAATAAATCTATTTCCTATGTTTTTTCTTTATACTTCTCCTTTTCACTTCAGAAGTAGCCTCCCTGAGCTATTTTATAAGAACCCCCATATATCCTCCTGGATAAGCTGTATAAGCTTATATAAATATTCCTGTATAAGCTGAGTTTTTGCAGCACATTTTTAGTGCGTGGTAAAGTTAGGTGCTTCAGGTGATATTTGGGTCACCTTATACTCGAGTGTATAAGTAAATTTTTCCTTGCCACAGAATTTGTGATTTTGGAATTTTTACATATGTGATGGGTAAATAACATCAATTGCTTAGATACTTGAATAATAATAGAGATATTGCATCTAAGATAGTGGGTCTCAACTCCTTTGGGGGTTGAACGACGCTTTCACAGAGGTCTCCCGATTCATAACAGTACCAAAATTACAGTTATAAAGTAACAACGAAAATAATTTTATGGGCAAGGCTGGACCTTCTACTCCCACCACCAGAGGGCAGTGATGCCCCCAAAACAAAACAAAACAACAACAACAAAAAAAATAATTTTATGTTTGGGGGGGTCACCACAAATGAGGAACTCTGTATGAAAGGATCACAGTATTAGAAGATTAAGAACCACTGACCTAAAGATAGTAAAGAAAAGGGCTAAATTTGGCACTTCAGAATTGGTGAAGTTTGACTTTGGTGACCCTGTTTTGTGCTGTTTTTGTTTTGTATTATACCGTTTTACAACTACTTGTTTCATCTTCACATATGACATTCCTTCCTACCACTCTTTCTATGGTTAGGTGAGCCAAATCTATCTTTCCGAAGACCCTGTGTGTCTTTTTTTTTCTTTCAGTGCAATTCAGCTTTGAGTAATTTTTTTGGCATCGCTGCCCTCTGGTGGTCGTGGGAGCCACCCAGTGCTGCTCCGAGAGCCGTCACAGGATTTGAACTGCCAAGTCAGTGGGCCATAGTCCTGCTGTACTCAACCAATTACACCACCGGGGCTCAGTCCTTATTTAAAATTTTTTTTTAGCTTTGAGTAATTGTTATGCCCTTGCTTATCCTTTATCGAGAGACCTTTTCTTAAATATGCTACATTTACTATGAGACTAGAAAAGAAAGGAGTGTTCCTTTTTTTTAACCCTTTCTCTGCACGTGAAGATGCAACTATGCAGATTCCCACTATTCTTTCTGTGTACTGAAATAGCATGTGTCCATAAAGGCTGAGAGGCAAGCAGACTTTCCTTTCTGTTTGTTTTTTTTGTGGGCATCACTGCCTCTAGTGGTCGTGGGCGCTACTCAGCTGCTGCTGGATATGAACCGCCAAGCCCGCAGGCTGCAGTTCCGCACCCAACCACTTACGCCAACCTGGGCTCAGCCAGACTTTCTGAATCCAATCCCAGCCAATGTTTACCTGCCTGGCACTTGTGGCACAATAAAAAGATTCCCAACTTTTAAAATAGTTACTTTTTTGCATATTTTTCAAGGAAAGATTAATGTAACGGTTGGGAATTCCTTTTAAAGGAGATAGGAACTTTATGTTTAATAGGTAAGATTCCCAAGGTCTTTGAAGTTAAACTAAGGCATACAACAAGATTAGATTTTTCTTTGAAGCTACGCTACTATCACAGTTCCTAGATAGAATATGGCTTGGTGAGCATAAGTCACTAGATGTAAAGAGCAATTCGATTATGGATATTTCCAAAGTGAGATTTGGGAACTCAGATGCGTGGCTTATAGACACAGTTAATATGTAAAACAGTAAAATGATTGAACTTTGGCTATGGGAATAATAGCAAAATATGATTAAATTTAAAACATTTAGAGATGTAAATAACCGAAAACATTTGGTGGACAGCCTACACTACTTTGCCTCTAGTTGTACCAAATTTTCTTACCATTAAAAGGAATGTGAATTGGAGAGTCAAGAGGCACATGAACAAGATGGAAACGACGAATTAAAGGACTCTGAAGAATTTGGAGAAAATGAAGAAGAAAGTATGCATTCCAAGGAGTTACTTTCTGCAGAAGAAAACAAGGTTGCTCAAGAATTAATAGAGGCAGAAGCAATAGAAGATATAGAAAAAGAGGACATCGAAAGTCAGGTCTTTAGCCAGTTTTTTAAAACATGACCCACCTAAATTTAAGTTTTTAAGTAATTAAAAGTATTCTTTCTAATTCAGTTTTAGCGCCTCAGAATTTTAAAAGAAATTTGTTTTTAAAGTTATTTATAAATCACTTAATTCTACCACCTAAGGTAACAGTTCTAATTTTTGCTTATTATCTTCCATTATCTATATTTTGGCATGGTACGGTGCCATAAGTTGCTATTTATTCTCTATTCACATAACCTACCATAATGACTTTACAGTCCCTTGTATATTACACTACAGTTGTTAGACTGTTCTTTATATGCCTAATAGCCACTTTTAAAATTCTGGATCAAATTTTAAGTTACCTTAATCCCCGCTCCATTATGGTTGTATGTACCAATTTCACTGTGGCCTTGCCAGCCTTACGTGGTGGTAGTCTTCCTCTTTGTTCCTGCTACTTTACTAGATATAAGCTGTTACTTTAATTTTCAATTATTTCGATATTGGGGGTGGGAATAATTTTCAATGATTTCAAAATTGCTTATTAAACTTTAATTTTAAAGTATAATTTTTCAAATACAGTCGACCCTCCGTACTCATGGGTTCTGCATCCCCAGAGTCTACCAACTAAACCCCTGAGGATCACAAAGATCTTATTGAAGCGGGGCAGTGGGGCAATTAAGTATCATAGCGATCCCTCAAAAGATAAGAGGAAGTGGCAAGTGCTCTTTATATACCATTTACATTGTATGGTATCATAAGTAATTGAGAGATAATTGAAAGTATCTGGGATGGGCTGAGCCCTGGTGGCGTAAGTGGTTGAGTGCGGAACTGCGGCCCGTTGGCTTGGCGGTTCAAATCCAGTGGCGGCTCTCAGGAGCGGCACTGGGTGGCACCCACGACCACCAGAGGCAGTGATGCCCACAAAACAAAATAAAAGGTATCTGGGATGATGGCCGTAGGTTATATGGCAATACTATGCCATTGTATTTAAGAGACATCTCTGGATTTGACTTACAGTGAAAGTCCTGGAAGCAATTCCCCTCGGAGGGACGACTTGTATTTTCTTGGAGCGAAAATAAACCATTTGCTCTTTAAAGGGCTGTAGTACATCTCAAGAAAAATTGATGGAGTAGGGTCAGTACTGCTAATATTTATGTTTAAAATATAAATTCCATTTTACCTAATCTAATCAATGAGGGGTGCATAAAGGACAGTTGTTTAATTCCCTAGCCTAGTGAGCACTTTTTTACACTGACATAAGGAATGTAATCTGGAATATTGAGCATTGATTTAGGACTTATAGATACTATACAGAACGTGAAGGAAATCATAATTGGGCATAAGAATAAAAGCATTTTGATAATTTCCAGATAACTTGTAAAGCAAAGCTATTGTATACCTTTTTATTTAGGAAATTGGAGCTCAAGAAGGTGAAGATGATACCTTTCTAACAGCTCAAGTAAGTTTACATTTAGTCTAATGAACCTAGATATTGTGTTGGGGGGTGATGAAAAAAGAAATCTTTTTTGGGGTGGGGCATCACTGCCCTCTGGTGGTGGGACTAGGAGGCCCAGCCTTTGGTCTTGTGGAACCTCTGCTGGAATTGAACCTCCATTCCAGTGGGCTGCAGTCCCATGTACAACCACTATGCCACCGGGCTCAGCCCGAAAAAGAAATCATATTTTAACTTGTATTTTTTCAGACCCTGTCTTAATATTAATACTGAAATATATATGTAATATATACTTAAGCTATTAGCAGCTGAAATTTTGGTTGCTACAAATATAATTGGTAGTTATTTTAATGAGGTTCCTATCATTTCCAGAATAAAAACTTTAAATAGTTGGTCTTTTTGATAATCAATTTTTTTTGTTTGTTTTTTTGGGGCATCACTGCCCTCTGGTGGTGTGAGTAGGAGGCCCAGCCTTTGCTCGTGTGGAGCTGGAATTGAACCTCCATCCCAGTGGGCCGCAGTCCTGTGCACAACCACTACTCCACCGGGGTTCAGCCCCAATAATCAATTTTTTTTTTTGATGATCAATTTTTTGATCAATTATTACATTCTTGTTTTTATTTTATTTTTAGCATAAATAATTTAAAAGTAGTATATGGTTTCCAAAACTTTGTTTTAAAAAATTAATATTAAAAAAATTAATACCCAAAAAGGATAAAAAAAATCAGTAAGATTAGTTGCTGTGTTAGGGTATATGTGTGCAGAAAATTACTATTCTTCCATATATGTGTAAATTATTTTTTTGAAAATATTTTTGATGTATTACATATATCAAATAGTTTACCTTTAAAGGCATGCTTATTAACAGAGTTCAATTTCTGCTTTAATTTTTTTTCCTTTTTCCTTTTATGTGTGTAACAAGCGTTTTATCATTTGCCATCTTTCTTTTTTTGGGGGGCGGGGGTTGCATTACTGCTGTCTGGTGGTGGGAGTAGGAGGCCCAGCCCCACTGTTGGAATTGAACCTCCTTCCCAGTGGGTCGCAGTCCCGCGCACAACCACTACGCCACCGGGGCTCAGCTCATCATTTGCCTTCTTTCAAATGTACACTTTAAAATCTGTTATTCTCAGAACCCACTGCTATAGAGTCAGTGCAGACTCAGAGTGACACTTTGTGGGTTTCTGAGAATATAAGTCCACACTCTCTCGCTCAGACCCACTGGCTGAGGGTTTTTTAACTGCTGACTATGAAGTTCACAGCCCAATATGTAACCATAGCAGGGCTTCATTCGTTTGTATAGTCTTTACTCAAGTTTAGAGGCTGCTGTTGATAAGGCAGCTTAGCTGATTGCTTTGAGCCTAAAGCCTTTTTTCTTGCTGCTCTCTTGCCTTTGAAATGCTGGTGACATTGGTGACATCTATGCATTGACTTGTGGTGAGAAAAATAGAGTACCTTTTTATTTCATTTGGCATTTCACTAAAGGTTATAGATTGCACTACAAAGATAAACATGAATTCCTGTCTTATATCGAGTATTTGTTTTATTGCCCTACTCAAAATAATTTAAAAGAATGCTTTACTAATTTAACTTTAGTGATTATCTTAAGGATATTATAGGGGAAAAATGAGGTGCTGATACCAAGGGCTTAGGTAGAAAGTAAATGTTTTGAGAATGATGATTTCAACAAATGTACAAATATGCTTGGCATACAATGGATGGGCGGGTGGATTGTGATAAGTTGAATGAGCCCCCAATAAAATGATTAAAAATATTTTTTTAAAAGATAGTGTTACATATTTATTATTGGCCTCATTCTAAAAATGAATGTTTGAATGCAGGGGGACCTAGTCTCAAATAAGTTACATATCAAATGTGTGTACACACACCATTTATACAGGAAAAAATTCCTGTTAGTCTTTATTGTATTTCTGAGTTTGTGTGTCTATTACACAAATTTTTAGGTTTAACTTAATAGCGCTGTATTTAGTATACATATAGAAACCAGTTTCTGTTGTGTCTTTTCTGACTTAAGACAATCCCGTGTGTGTTTTGGTAGAATTGTGCTTCACAGGATATGCAATGACTGATGTTTTCAAGTAGACTACTAGGCCTTTCTTTTGAACTGTGCTTCATAGGGTATGCGATAGCTGATTCTTCACAAGTACTTTTCTTCTGAGGTGCCTCTGGGTGGAGTCGAACCTACAACCTCTCAGTAAAACCAACTTCTCAGTTGTTAAAACAAGTACACACTCAAATGTGGTTCATATTTTCTATTAACCAAAGTTTTTTATGCTTTACCTGCATGGTAATCTATTTTGTTTCCTATAATCTGGCTTATGCCCTTTTCCTAGGGGCATTTTGGTATGTGTAACAAGGCAAGGGTAACCATTGCTTTGAAAAACTGACTAAAGAATAATTAAAATTTTGTGAACAAAGGTAATAAGGTAATACTAACAACTAGAAGTAACATTTCTAATTGTCAGGGCTGTAGCAGAAAGTATTTTGACGTTTACATCATACTATTAAATATTACTTTTCAAGTATCAAATAATTTTAATATCTTTTCCCTTGAGCTACCAACATTGTATTTCTAGAAGAATAATTTGGAAATAGTGTGCTGTTGGCATCACATAGGAGAGGCAAGTTTTATTCCTAAGTTCATTTGTTCTGCTTTGAAGTAAAAGCTAAAGATGTTCCAGTTTATTTATCCTACCAAGATAAATTAGAGAGAGTTGGGAATCCAGGAGTTTCTTTATAATTTGAACATTACTCATTCTTCCCCTACTGTCACTGCCTATCACCCCACCAAAGTTAAAGCTTTTTCTTTTTGAAATGTGGTCACCTAGAAATGTAACAGTACAACTATTTAGTAAAAGGTTCTTAGCGTAATAGAATGCACTTATTACACATGTAGTAGGATTTACATTATCTTCATTGATTCATGTGCGTTGGGCCATTTCACTTCCTAAACTTTTGTGACTTAGTGTTTTTCTTAATATTGTTGTTTTATTTGATGCTTTCATTATGTACAACAATTGACTCAAAACCTATGGATCATTTTAAGTGATTTTTGAGGAATATGATAGCTATTCAAATGTAATTTTGAGCTCATGATGAAATACTGGGCATTTAAAAGGAATGCATGCTTTTTAAGGGATTTCAAATCATACTATAAGATAAATATTGTTAGCAAATAGGATCGGCAGCATTAATATCACCTGCAAACTTGTTCAAAATGCTGATTACCAGACCCAACTCTACACCTCCAGAAAGAGCAACGGCAGTCTGTTTTAATAAGGCTTCCAGAGGAGACTGATACACACTCAAGTTTGAGAACTGCTGGTTTGAGACTTTGCATGTAGTAGCTTCATAATGACTTGACTTAAAAATAATCTACTCAGCCTTTATTTTCAAAGTTCTTAATATTCTTAATTTTTTTTTTACTTTATTGACATTATTAGGCAAACATTTATATTTTTTGGGGGGGGGCATCACTGCTCTCTGGTGGTGGGAGTAGGAGGCCCAGCCCCACTGCTGGAATTGAACCTCCGTCCCAGTGGGCTGCAGTACCGCGCACAACCACTATGGCACTGGGGCTCAGCCCAAGCATTTATCTTTTACGATTTTCTATTTGGGAAAATGTTAAGCCTGTTTTAGTGTGATTACTTCAATCGATTTTTCAATATTTGCTTGGTAGAATAAATAAGAGATTTTCCTTTGAGATATTCTTTCTGTTTTCAAACTAACACATGGATAATTTTAAATTGAGCAAAGATATAAAATGTTTTTTAAAATTTTTAAATCAAATTTTTATATGTATCAGTAGTGTTATGTATCATCTAGGTATTCATTTTTAACAGATGAAAAGAATGAATAATTTGACACCGGCCATGCTTTTGGTCATCCTTCTTGCTTTTGTGCTACTGCTACCTAAAAATAAGTACGTTTTGTTTTGTTTTTGATATGAAGCATTCAAGCCCTTAAATGGTATGTGTCTACAGGTTGGTGCTATCTTCAGTAATATGAATACCTTTAAATTAAGTCATATAAAATAATCAAATCTTTTTACTTGTTAGCTATTTGATATAAATAGGATTTCAATCGTGTAACTAATTTTGAATACTGCATACAGATAATTCACTTTGCTGTTGGCCTAGTCAATGAGATTTGCCTTTTTAAAATAGTCCATACTTTAAATAAATTAGTCCATACTTGATAAGAGTTGTACGAGTCCCCAATAAAATAATTAAAAAAAAAATTAGGTGCCTTAGCTGATATTTGGGTCAACTTATACTCGAGCATATATGGTACATTAAAATTGCGCCTTTAAAAAGACAAACAAAAAAGTAGTAAATAAACACATATACAAAATAGTACTTACTAGCCAGGTGCTTTATTTAAATGGATTCTCTGGTGGTTCTGATTACAATATTCTCTGTATTTGTTAGCTAGAACTGGTTAATATCATTAAACTATTAGCAGAAGTTGAATCTACTATTAGTAAATCCAATTTTGTGTGAATCTATTTTACATTTGATTATTCTTTGAATTTCAGGATGGTGAGGAAGAAGAAAATGAGAAAGGTATGTTTGATGCTAAGTGGAGTTTAACATGACTGACTTTTAGAACATTAATAAACCATGTCAAAATAAAATATTCCTTATTTGAAATTTTATTTTTGAAATAGGTTTACTTTCAGATTTATCAAGGTAGCAAATTAAGTGAGCATCTTGATTTTATTTTTTAATCACTTTTAATATTTTTAACACCAGATATACTCTAACTTAAAAGTGCATATCAGTTACTGTAGTGGGCCGTTGTTTTTTAGTTAATTCAATATTTTGTTTTTCAAATAAATTTCTAGCAAACGATAAGTTGATCACCTACTTTAGCCTGGCACTTCAGTAACTCATATGTGCTTATTTGGAGCCTTAGTGTGTGACACATCATGAATTTTACAACTAGTCCTAAAAATGGTGGCTCACCAGAAGCAGACATTCGTGTGCTGCTTAGAGACACTTCATGCAGTCTTCTGCATGTGTAAGTAGTTTAGGAGCGCTTTCTCACCCAGTGTAATTACAGGGCCTACAGGAGCAATATGTATGGTCAGTATGAGGTTATTGAAGAATTCTTGGACAGAAGTCAAAGGATTCTCCCTATTTGGACTAGAAAGGACATGGAACAGGGTTTTAATAAGCAAGGCAGAATAAAAAACCTAGAAGCAATAATGAAGTAAACCTACTGACTGAAAACACACATTCATGAAGTTTTTCCATTTTGGGGGAATGCAAGACACATTTGAAAATCATAATTATGGGACTGACTGGACTGGATGAAGACTGGAAACAACTAATTTCCCGAATGCTCTGGAGCAGGCCATCTTTGGAGCCTTCTGTAGCCGTTTTCCATATGATGTAAGATGACCCAAGAATCGAAGAAGATCCAAGGCGAGGGGCCCTCTGAAATCCTTTGAAGACTGATTGATAGCCTCAGACTGTGACCTTTCAAGAAGTCATCATGGGAGTTCTGAAGGTCACAAGGGTTAAATTTCAAGATGTTTCGAACAGTGAATATCAACTCTGCACGTTGGCCACTATCCCAAGGAGGAAAACATTTCCCATGTGCCACTAACTTGTAACCAGAAATGAAGAGCTGGTATCATCAGAATGGAAACATTTTCTCACTATTGTTGTTTGATATTTATATGTAGAGATCATTTTCCCCATGAAGAATAAGTGATCCTGGGTAAAGGATTGTTTATGTTAGATAATACCCTTGTGTTTTTTTTTTGTTTTTGTTTTTGTTTTTTGGGTTTTTTTTCCTTCCTCCTAACCTTCCATCAGTGCTAATAACTGGCTTTATATTTTCTAGGTCCTATTTTAGCTTATGAATATGAAATTGTTTAAACTTCTTGTTTTGCCATATTTATTCCTGTTAAATCCTCTTAGATATAGCAGGTTCTGGTGATGGTACACAAGAAGTATCTAAACCTCTTCCTTCAGAAGGGAACCTAGCTGAGGCTGATCACACAGCTCACGAAGAGATGGAAGCTAATGCGACAGTGAAAGAAGCTGAGGATGACAACATCTCGGTCACAATCCAGGCTGAAGATGCCATTACTCTGGATTTTGATGGTGATGACCTCCTAGAAACAGGTAAAAATGTGAAAATTACAGATTCTGAAGCAAGTAAGCCAAAAGATGAGCAGGACGCCATTGCACAGAGCCCGGAGAAGGAAAGCAAGGATTATGAGGTGAATGCGAACCATAAAGATGGTAAGAAGGAAGACTGCGTGAAGGGTGATCCTGTCGAGAAGGAAGCCAGAGAAAGTTCTAAGAAAGCAGAATCTGGAGACAAAGAAAAGGATACTTTGAAGAAAGGGCCCTCGTCTACTGGGGCCTCTGGTCAAGCAAAGAGGTTTGTTTTTCTATGTCAGTTCTTTACGATACTGAATTCCAGCATTCAATAAGATCACTCTACATTAAGGGGGTGGCTTCAAGACCATGTTCAGTAAATTAGTATCTTATGATCCTGCCTGTAATATTTTTGACCGTCATAAGTTACTTAAAAAAAATTCAAGATCTTCATAATATACAGTGTGTCCTACTGATTGCATTGTCGAGTTGTCAGCATTTATTTGGGGTGTTTTTTGTTGGTTTTTTATTTTTGTTTTGTTTTTTCAAATTGACAATTTTTGGTGTGTTTCATTTTTAAAAAAATCCTTTTGATGATGGTTAATGAGCAACTCTCAGTACTAAGAACACAAAATGAAGTCAAGTCCCAGTCCTGAAATCTGGAGAAGATGGCCATATATCCACTGAATAGAATTGTCACAAACTATAGATCTTCAGGCATCTCGGGGAAAATCAGTACAAGAATCCTAATAACCTAACCTAACCTAGACCTTTGGAATTGTTAATGTGTATAAACAGCACTAGTTGCAAATGTAGTGAATACCAAGCTGTTCGATTCTCGCTCTTTTGTCTTTTGTTTTCAATTTTCTTCTGGTAATTTGCTTCTTTAGCTCTTCAAAGGAATCTAAAGACAGCAAGACATCATCCAAAGATGACAAAGGTAATGACATTTTCTCTCCTCATTTCCCCTCCTCGTTTCAGTGGTAACATTTCATAGTAATAAGTTGTGCATGTGTTTCCTTTGAAATATAGTTCTTTGAAAATTTAATTACAGGCAAAATAAATTTAAATTGTCCTTATGAACACAATAGAGTTCATAGATTACAGAAATCTTTGAGTGTGACTGGAGCATTTTTTATTTAATTTGTATACTAGTATGAGTATGCTAAAATTTTATTTGCTCTAGTAAACATTAATGGGAAAATTCATGAATAATATAATGGAAAGCTTATTTTCTTACCACATAATTTTGGAAGCATTTTATCTTCATATGCATCCTTATGTAGCTATTGAACATTACCACTGTATTTTTCCTATTCTTGGTTAGTAGGAAATATGTGCTCTAAAATTATATTTGTGTTGCATATGGAAATGTCTGTTCCTCATTCCTGTAGGAGCAGGAATACATCCATCATATGCTACATCAAAATAGGAGCTTTCAGGGCTACCAACCTTACAGTTGAGGTTGAGTAGTAGTATGCTTCTCCTACATAAGAAGAAAAACAATACTTGTGTGGGTTTGTGGAGTCTACTATCGAAATATTTATATATAAGGAAATCACTAACGTGGTTATATTTTTTCATCTATAAATCAATGCCCAGTCCTTCTGTTAATGCACCCAGTATACAGTCTTTGAATTCTCTAGATTTTATTTCCTAATATGTCTGACTTTATTGCATTGTTTGGTTGTTTTTGCATTTAAGAAGTCTTTGGTTAAAAAAAAAAAGAACTCTTTGGTTATCTTATGGCAATCAACTAGTTTCATTTTGTACCTAGGATCTCTGCTTGAAAAGTCGGTCTTGATTTCTAAAGTCTTGTAAGAGAAAAGCATTCAGGCACTGCAAGGTCCCAAAGTGGCTCTGAGTCGATAAGATTTTTATGTTTTTATGGCTTATTAACTACATTATATTAGTCTATTCCCATAGTTGGAACTTTTAGTAATATTTGATTTACTAAATAAAAAGCAGTTGCATTCCCTATTTGGAAATTGAAAAGCTGCAAGCAATTTATTGTTATTTTTTAAGTTCAGAAATTTTGGGGCATTGGTTAACTATCACCTACTTAAATTTTCCTGTTATTTAGAAAAATAATAATACATATATAATTTTGGGGGGGGCATCACTGCTCTCCAGTGGTGGCAGTAGGAGGCCCAGCCCCACTGTTGGAATTGAACCGCCGCCCCAGTGGGCCGCAGTCCCGCGCACAACCACTACGCCACCGGGTCTCAGCCCAATAATACTATTATTAAATAATATTCCCTCTTATTTAGGTACTTTCTAAAGCACCTTGATTCAAAAATTACTATTAACATAAGAATTTTTAAAACTTTTAAGTAAACCATTGATAAACAGATTGTTTGATAAATGCACCAGCCATTAATATCTAAAACTTTGAATCAGGCATCTGTTACCTCTGCTTCCCTTAAGCATACACTATAGTTTTCAACTGTTAACACGTTGCCATGTAATCTTTTTTAAATGCACCAAACATTCTAATCTTAATTCGGGCTGAGCGCCGGTGGTGTGGTGTAGTGCTCTCCCACCACTGGAGAGCAGTGATGCCCCCCAAAAAAGCAAAAAAAAAAACCCAACTCATTCTAATCTTAATTCATATAATGACTTATTGAGTAGTTTTTACTTTTTTATTGCTTGTACATGATTTGTCACACATGGATAAGAATTGTTCTCTATATGAAAATAATAATATATAGCTTTTCAAGGCTTCATGAGAGAGTGCACAGGGGAGGGTGGGGTCAGAAATGGGCGGCTGATAACAGGATCAAGTGGGAAGAGGAATGCTTCAAAAAGGATGATGGCAGCATATGTGCTTGACACACCAGATGAATGTATGGATTGTGATAAGAGATGTAAGAGCCCCCAATAAAAAATATTTTAAAAAGGAATTGTTCTCTAAATAAAGTTAAGTGAATAGCAGCCCATTTGAAGAAAGCCGTTGAAGGGTGATGACGAGGGAGGCTGTTTCATAAGAAATGGCATCTGTGTTGTTTGGAACCATGCTTTGTGAATAGAAACAATACAGAATGGTTTACTTATTTCCTCTTCTGAAGGATTTTGAGATCTCTGATCTTGCATCTTAGAAATATTTTAAGGCTACCTTTTACTGAATCCAGAATTATCTGACTGCATATAATACCCATTTTCTCTTAACCTTTTTCTAATAGAGGATGAAGATGAGCTGGTTCGTTAGTCTTTGTTATTAACCTTTTTTAATTATTAAAAGATTTTATTCTGTCTTACCCCTATTCCGCCATCTAGTTTCTTGGCTTAATGCCTAAAACAGGTGTGGGTAATTCAGAGCAGACCCTCATTCTACATGGTTGTTTCTGGCTTGCCTGTATTCTGAGAAGTGTAAATTATAAATTATTAAACAGCTATTGTCTGTGACTGGTAATTGATTATTTTACACCTTTTGACTTCAAACTCATGCAATTAGAAGTATATACTCAGCCTTGTGTCCAGATTGTTGGATTGTCTATTACTGTGTATGATTCTAATAGTAGAAAACTATAAGATTTTTATATAGTCAGGTAATATGATTATATAATTGAAATGAAAGGGTTTTATGGTTCTGAAAGAATGTGGTTTTTATAATGCAACTTTGCAAAACATTCTGATTAAGGAACTTCAACATCTGTGATTAAATCTATTCTAGGAAGTGCAAGCAGTACTAGTGGTAGCAGTGGAAGCTCAACTAAAAATATCTGGGTTAGTGGACTTTCGTCTAATACCAAAGCTGCCGATTTGAAGAACCTCTTTGGCAAATATGGAAAGGTACTTTAGCACACTATTACTATCTTTTTATTCATCTTTTTAGAAACGATTTGAACTGAGATTTCTGTTTTGAAAACTTAAACCTAGTAATAATAAATGTTTTAGAGAAGTTGTATTTAAAACAGTATTATATAAATGCCTTCTAATTTCTTTTTTTTTAATCTTTTGTTTTATTTCTTTATTTTTTGTGGCATCACTGCCCTAGTGGGAGTCGGAAGCCCAGCCTTGTTCCTGGAGAGCTGCTGCTGTGTTTGAACTGTCAACTCTTTGGGCTGCAGTCCCGCACTCAACCACTAGGTCACCAGCGCTCAGCCTCCTTCGAATTTCTTATAGCTCATAGGATTGTTCATAATTGTTGATTAGGTTGCAGTGCTATTCATCATCTAAAATCTTACTCTTGGGCTGAGCCCCGGTGGCGTAGTGGTTGTGTGCAGGACTGCGGCCCACTGGGATGGAGGTTCGATTGATTCCAGCTCCACAGAACAAAGGCTGGGCCTCCTACTCCCACCACCTGAGGGCAGTGATGCCCCCCCCCCCCCCCAAAAAAAAAAATCTTACTCTTAACACCTAAAGATCTTTGTAATTCAAACCTTAATAGTTTGAGCCCATTTAAGGTAAGAATGGAATCTTGTTCATCACAGTCATCTTGATTTTTTCCAGCACCTACTATGGGGCCTGGAACAATGCCGAGGTTGATTTTTGTCAGCCTGGAATATATAGGTAAACTGTTGATATATGTTCTTTGAAGGTATACCTGGGTACTGAGAAAGACAAAAGGTATACTGTTGAAAAAAAGTGCTGACATTTAAGGAGAGACCTGAGAGGAAGCATTCAAAGAATATTCATATAACTGGGGAATTGTAAATGGATCTGTATCCTGTCAGGCACTCTCTACTTTCTATTTAAATTTTAATATATTTCACATTTAAAATACTCTTTGAAGGTAGTGACTTCATCTACTGTAGCTATGTGTAAATATTTTAGACTTTAACTTATTAAATTAAATTAAATTAATGATCAATATTGGTAAATCATCATGGGATAGTCCCAAAAAGCTTTCCTGATGAATATAGGAGGTTGCGGTTTATTTATTTATTTTTTGAAATCTTTGTTGTTGATTATGGACTCAACTTTAAAGTTCCTGATCAAGAGTTTCATTATATGTGGGGGTACCACAAACAACTGGAACCCATCACCATCAAAGTACTCTCCATTATACTTAATACACTTGTCAAATCTGTGACTGTAATCTTGGAAACATTTTTCTAACTCATCTGTGTTTGTTGGTTTTTTTTTTTGGTTTTTGGGGCATCACTGTGTTTTTGTTGTTGTTGTTGTGTGTGTGTGTGTGTGTGCACGCGCACATCACTGCCCCCTGGTGGGAGTAGGAGATCCAGCCTTGCTCTTGGAGAGCTGCTGCTGGATTTGAACCGCCAACTTTGTGAGCCACAGTCCGGCACACAACCACTACATCACCAGGGCTCAGCCAAACTCATCTGTTTGGATGGCTGACAGCACCTCCCTTCGTTTTTTTCATGTCGGTCCTCCAGTCACTGCCCTTTCATGTCCCTCTTCATTGATGGAAACAAAGTCTTACCAAGCAAGCCTGGGGCAAGAGAGGCATATTTTTCATTGTCAAAAACTGGTGTACCGAGATAGCTGTGTGAGCACAAAACCATTTTCCCATCTGCCACAGATCAAGCCTTCTTGTTGCACAATGTGACATAATTTGTTCAGAATCTTTAAATAGAAAGCTTGATTAACAAGAGCTTAACCTGGTGGAATGAATTCCAAATTCACTACTTTACAAGTAGACTTTTTCTTATTACAAGTAGACATTTTTATCTGTTCAGGAAGTTGATGGGCATCCAGAAAATTTTTCATCAATCAACAATACACCATTCGTTTTTCCTATAGCTCTATTCGTGTAAGCTGTGTGCAGCATCACAGCAGTTCCTGTGGCATTTTTCTTGTACAGCAAACATAATTTCACAGCCACATGCTGTTCCTTAAAATCGGCCCTCTCAAAAAACAAGGTTCAAAAAAAGAAAAAAGGTTCAAGCAAAACTATTTTCTTGAAAAAATTAACTGTGACCAGACAGACCCTTCCCAAGCGCCGCCGCTGGTTGTGCTGACAGCATGTTGCTCGAAGCTCGCCTCCAGGAAAAAAAAGCATTCCAAAAAAGCTCTCTTCTGCAGAGCTCTGTGTGTGTGTGTGTGTGTGTGTGTGTGTGTAACCTTTGTAGGCAAATGTTAATCACTCATTTGTAAATGATATATAAACTTAGACTTTTTTTAGTCTTTACTTAGTCTTTACACTTACTCTTTTTTTTAAAGAGACTTTGATGGGTTATGTGGGTATGTGGTGGGAAACTTTAGTCCAAATCCAATTGAGAATACTACTTTTTTACTTTTATGAGCTGTACCATTCATTCATTGAGTGTGGCTAATTGTATATTAATGATGTATTTGGAAAAGAACGAAACCCGTTAAATTGCTCTTTAATCATTTTAAGTTCTTGACTATTAACTAAGTAAGATATGAAAAAGAATAGCACGTGAACTGAACTTGCCTTTTATCCTCAATTTATTTGTCCTGATTCTATTCCTCAACTTGAATAGTCTTGTAAAGTTTCACACTTTCTAAAACCTCATAGGTCCTGAGTGCAAAGGTAGTTACAAATGCTCGGAGTCCTGGGGCTAAATGCTATGGCATTGTAACTATGTCTTCAAGTACAGAAGTATCCCGATGTATTGCACACCTTCATCGTACAGAATTACATGGGCAGATGATTTCTGTTGAAAAGGTAAGCTTGCTCAACTGCTTACAAAAGCTAGAATTAATTTGGAAGCTAATAATCTTCACTCTCAAAAATAGTGGTGCTGTTTGGAAGCAGAATTAGAAATGTTTATCAATTTTATATTTTCTTGTTTTCACCTATATCATTTTCTATGTTTTGCAAATTCCATACCATCAACATACTTTTGTTTTGTTTTTGGGTGGCATCACTGCCCCCTGTCGGTTGTGGGAGCTACCCAGCGCTGCTCCTGAGAGCCGCCTCTGGATTTGAACCGCCAAGCTTGCGGGCCGCAGTCCCGCACTCAACCACCACTGGGACTCAGCCCCAAACATACTTTTTGTAATTATAAAAAAAGGAATTTTAAAACTTATGGAAAAAAAAAAACACGAAAAAAAACTTATGGACTCTTTCTCCTTTTTCTAACCAATATCTTTCAGGTTAAAGGTGATCCTTCTAAGAAAGAATTAAAGAAAGAAAATGATGAGAAGAGTAGTTCGCGAAGCTCAGGGGATAAACTAAGTACCAGTGAGAGAAGTAGCAAGTAAGGACCGGCCTTTTCATAGCTGGAGACTTTCTCTGTGCACTGATGATGTAGTCTTCACACTGTTGTTTTTTGTCTGTGGTGGCGTGCTTAGGACACAGGCCTCTGTCAAGAAAGAAGATAAAAGGTCATCCGAGAAATCTGAAAAAAAAGAAAGCAAGGATGCTAAGAAAACAGAAAGTAAAGATGAGAAGAATGATAATGGATCAAGTGGCCAAACTTCAGAATCAACTAAAAAAAGTGAAGAAAAGAAGCGAATAAGTATGCTACATATATTATTTCTCAGTCCCTTGTAAAAGCATTTTGATATATAAATATTGCAAAAAAACGAATCCCAAGATTATCATTCAGATTAATTGTAGAGTTTATGGTAGAAAGAGAAATAGTTTCCACTGAGAGAGGAATATGTTCTCTCCACTTAAGCTCTTAAATTTTACTCTGCGGTCTGGGCTGATTTAAGTATTCCAGTTACATTAAAGCCATGTAACTGAGTTAATAAGATCTTTTGGTCAGACTGCAAGTATGTAAGGGGTCTGATTGAACTATTAAAAAAACTTAAATATAAAAATAAAAACTCTTGCTTTACATAAAATTTCTTGAATAAGTTTATTAGCGTGTGACTTGTTAAACATTCAGTGTTTTAAATATTTTATTCATTTTCTTAATGACACATTTCCTAGGCATTTATATTTCTTTCATTCCTTCTCAGGTTCCAAGAGTCCAGGGCATATGGTAATATTAGACCAAACTAAAGGAGATCATTCTAGGTCATCAAGAAGAGGAAGACATGAGAAAGTAAGTTTTTTGAGATGGATGTTTTATGTATTTCACTTGTTTCCAAAAGGCAATCATTCAAAATCTTTGGAACTGTGTTTACATACTTCTATGAGCAAAGCTGAACTTGTAAAAGAAAATCCAAGATTAGGTTAACTTTTTAAAACATTTTATAATGTTTCCTCTCTAGATTCATGGTAGGAGCAAGGAAAAGGAGAGAGCTTGTCTAGATAAGAAAAGGGACAAGGACTACAGAAGAAAGGAGATTTTGCCTTTTGAAAAAATGAAGGAACAACGACTACGAGAACATTTAGTTCGTTTTGAAAGAATACGACGAGCCATGGAACTTCGAAGGTAGAAAACGAATTTTTTATATATGTGCTTAAATATAGATATATAGGTTTATGTGGGTGGTATCTTCTAGTTTATAAAGTACTTTTCCATGTGTTAGCTCCATCTTATTAGTACCCAAAATATAATTTTCTTTTAGAAATGGTGGCCTATAGAAGCTACATGAATTTCCAATGTGCCACATGGCTCTTGAGTGGCAAAGTTGAAACTCAGACAAATGTTTTCATCAAGTCCAATGCGCTTTCCTCTACTCCAGAGCTGGCTGCCATTAAAAAAAAAAAAACAAAAAAAACTTTAAAGAAAAGTTAATTTTTGCATTGACACTGGCAAAGTAGTTACAGTACTCCAATACTGTTGAAATTTTAATACCTTAACAAAACTTCATTCAACGTTTGCTCATATAGCCCAAGTGAAGCCAGACGGACCTTACTGTGTTCAGGCTTTATCCCAAGCAAGCTTTCTCTTTCAAACGCACTCAACAGTGGAAATACTGCAGTAATGCATTTTAAGTGCTAGTTTGCCTTCATGTATCCATTTTTGTACGTCTTTACGATTTTTTTCATGAATGCATTTTACAGTATAAACTTCCAAATATTGATCTAGTTTGCTTGTCTAGAGGTCACTCTACGGAGTTTCTTGTATTTATAGTACTGACATAAGTGCTAGGAACTCCTGAGTAATTTAAGCATGACTGCAAATGCCACGGGTTCACGGACTTTACTAGAAGGAAGAACATCTCTCACTCAAAACCCATTATTTGCTTTCTTGAGATAAGTTCTAATAAGCCTTGGCGGCTCCTATTTCACTAGCTGGGAGTAAAGTTGGGTTGCGAGTTGGTAGAATAGTGATTATCAAACCTAAAACCTAATAGGCTGACAACCCTTTTAGGTGGAAAAAAAACCCCAACTATCTTGAACTGAAACTGACATTGATGCATACCTAACTCTGCAAATAATCTCCCAGACACATCAACATAATGCTTTAATTGGAATATGGAGAAATTTATGTTTAATTTTGACTCTCTAGAAAACCCAAGAAGGTTCCGGCTCCCAGGAGCAAAGGCTGAGGCTCCTACTCCCACCACCTGAGGGCAGTGATGCCTTAATTAAAAAAAAATTAAAAAAAAAAGAAAACCCAAGAAGGTAGTCAGGTGTTTGCATTTGTAATGTAGACTTGTTGAACCCTTACCCACTAGAAATACAGAGCCATACTGAGGTGTTGTATGAGTGAGTCAAATTCCAAAAGGGAGCTTGTCATTTTAACATAATTTCTGAAATAGCTAACAATTCTTGTTACTAATGTTCTGAAGAAAGTACTGTTTCCACCCTCTATTTACATGGTGGCGTTTCATTTGTATTAAAGTTTCATTTATAGTAAAACCACTTTACAAACAAACCTAGCATTTATGAGAAATAGAGTTAAGTTCTCAGCTCACACAGTAATTTTTTTTTTTGGGGGGGGGGCATCACTGCTCTCCGGTGGTGGAAGTAGGAGGCCCACCCCCACTGCTGGAATTGAACCTCCGGCCCAGTGGGCTGCAGTCCCGCGCACAACCACTATGCCACCGGGGCTCAGCCCCCACACAGTAATTTTTAAACTTTTTTTTCAATGACATTCAAATCATTATTATGTTTTCGTAGAAAATTTTCTCTTACCAAAAGTATAGCTGGTGTTTCATGTCTATTCCATGCCTCATAAAATATTTAGCATCCTTGATTCCCAACACTAAATATTAGTAAGATCCTCCATCATTGTTGTTCATGGGAGACAGTACTGAGTCAGTGGTAGTCACGGTATTACTTGAGGAAGACCTGCTGACCAACAGAAGATACAGGCTGCCTTAAAAGAGAAAACAGACAGAAACACTATTAAAAATCGGATCCTATCAGCCAACAAACTATCTCCAACTTCAAACACTTACTACCTGAGAGAACCTTCTGTTAGGGGCCAGTGAGTGCATTAGATTCATATGCTGCCGTTGTTATCGCTGATGATTCTCAAATAATCAAAAAGAAGTATACTTTATTTAAGGAGGTAGAATTATATATTATAAATTTTGATAATTTTCCCTATCAAACAATTGAAAGAAGTTTTAATTCTGTTAATTTGAATGTGTTAGATTTATTTTAACAAATGAGTAATTAGTGGATTATTATTGTAGTGGAATTTTTTATTTAAGCAGGAATCATCTAAGAGGGAGCCACTTTGTAAAATTCAGCTTTTTATTTTATAGCCTTATAATACGTGACTGTATTGGAATCTGTTTAAAGTTTTCTTTTGAGTTGACGTTTGTAATTGCCAACCTCAAAGAAAACTTCAAATTAAAAGCTTTCTCTTTCACACAGTACTAGCTCAATTTAAGTATTTCTAAATACTGATTTTTGTTAGACGAAGAGAGATTGCAGAAAGAGAGCGTCGAGAGCGAGAACGCATTAGAATAATTCGTGAACGGGAAGAACGGGATCGCTTACAGAGAGAGAGAGAGCGCCTAGAAATTGAAAGGCAAAAACTAGAGAGAGAGAGAATGGAACGCGAACGCTTGGAAAGGGAACGCATTCGTATTGAACAGGTGCAGTCAGAACATTTTTTCATCTTAAATAACTGACCTTTTCAAACCCTGTGATATTTGCCCTACATTTTTGCTTTACTTGTTGTAAAGCCTGTATAGAATGAGTTCAGGTAATGAGAACTTAAGTGCCCCTTGAAAAGCCACAGTGAATTAGGTACCAGGGAAAAGTACATTCAGTCATAGCTTTGTTCTAGAGAATCTTCCTCTAGCTCTGCAATAACATGGCAGCCCAACAGTCTGAACGTAGGACTGTGAGTCAAGTATTTGTAATCCAGGCTTTGTCACTGTCCCAGATTTAGGGAATAGAACGTTTGCTTGCATATTATCAAAAAACAGAAGCAACAAGGTTTGTTGCCGTTGATTCTGCCTCATAGCAACCCCGCAGGGACAGACTAGAACTTGCCCCACAGGGTTTCCAAAGCAGTCAGCTTCCCGGAGCAGACAGCCACCGAGCCAACTGGTGACTCAACGGCTGTGTGCCGCCAGGCTGCTCATCTGTAGCACAAGGCAACAATTTTCCAAAATTGAAAAGAAAAGATGCCTTTATTTGCAGAACTGCAACTAAGATTTTAAGGCATTTAGTCTCCACATATTAAAGATTCTGTTTCTTATTCCCTTATGAGATACTTTTGATTTAGTCAAATGTATAAACTAAATATGTCCTTCTCATATACGTCCCAGCTTATAATACTTAGTCCCTGTTGTTCTTAATTTTGAAAAACAACAGCCACAGTTTAGATTATTTAAATCAAATAGAATTGTCCCATGTTTGTATTGTATTTGGGGACTATGTTGGCCCCCAACATTGTTGGCCTATGGTGGCTTCTTAATGACAGGATATCTTGCGTATATACTGACCTTCTGTTTTCATTTTGTATTGGTTGGTTCTTCTGTGTTGTCTAAAGGAACGTCGCAAGGAAGCTGAACGTATTGCTCGGGAACGAGAGGAACTCAGACGACAACAGCAACAGCTTCGTTATGAACAAGAAAAAAGGAATTCTTTAAAACGCCCACGGGACGTAGATCACAGGTACTTGGTTATTTTCTATAACAGTTTTACCTGTTGTCTTATGCCTTTTAAACTAAGGCTAGGAAATTGGAACGTATGCATTCCCATCACTGGAATGTAAGTTCATGATCAATAGGGAGGGGAAGGTTGCAGTACTGGGGTGGACTCTGCATTGTTAGATACTCAAGAAGAAAGTATAAACTAATCTTGTCCCCCTTAGTGTCAAATGTTTTTTTCATTATGGAAATAATATAGTCATAATGAATTTCATTAAAGATTCTCAAGCCTAATTTTGAAATTTCTCAAGGAAATACAGATAGTACAGAAACTGAAATCATAAACTTGCGAAGTGTTCTGTGTTTGATTTATAGTGTCTTAACAGTTTTTTAAATATAATTGTAGATAGTTAATTTTCTTGTAAATTCTGTGAGTGTTGATTGTTGGAATGAATCAGTGATATTTGCAACTTCTCTTTCCATGGTTAACTGTAAAGGCTAAGTACGGACTACTGGTTTTTGTTATAAACTGGTGTTATTTTCCTTTTCCATTTAATTTAAAACAAATAATTTAGAAACAGGCAATTTTCACCTTTTTATTTGGTGGGCATCAGTGCCCCCTGGTGCGAGTAGAAGGCCCAGCCTTGCTCCTGGAGTGCTGCTGGATTTTGAACCACCAACCTTATGGGCCGCAGTCCCGCACACAACCACTACACCACCGGGGCTCAGCCCCTTCAACTATTTTATAATACTGTCAAAATATAATTTCACAATTCTGTGCTATTTTGTACTCGTAACTGAATGTTTTATGTCTTGAGTTAGTTAGCCCTCTTGTGCCCACATATATAACATGTATGTATAACTCCAAGTAAATGCTGTTTGATTGCTGTAAAAGTACATTATGTAAATAAGCAAATATTTCTCTTCAAATTCTCTTCCAGGCGTGATGACCCTTACTGGAACGAGAATAAAAAGTTGTCTCTAGATGCAGATGCACGATTTGGCCATGGGTCTGACTACTCGCGCCAACAGAACAGATTTAATGATTTTGATCACCGAGAGAGAGGCAGGTTTCCCGAGAGTTCAGCAGTACAGTCTTCATCTTTTGAAAGGTAAGTAGGGGTTCTCTTTGATGTAGGGGTTTTGCTGGTGTTAACTTTGGTTTTGTTTAAAATCTGAATTCAAGGGCTGAGCCCCGGTGCATAAGTGGTTGAGTGCGGGACTGCAGCCCGCAGGTTTGGGGGTTCAAATCCAGCGGCGGCTCTCAGGAGCAGCACTGGGTAGCACCCACGATCACCAGAGGGCAGTGATACCCCCTCAAAAAAAATAAATTAAAAAAAATCATAATTCAAATTCAGAAGTACAGGTCAGAACTGAATACTGGAAGCAAATTTTTGTGTTTGTTTTCTTTTGTTAATTTTAAATGAGACCACTGTGGCAGCTCTACAGGCTGGTTTTTATCTTCTAACCTTGAATACTGAATAGGAACAGTACAGTGTGGTGCTGTGCTGCAAGTGGAGACTGTTGGGCTTAAATGGGCCTCAGTAGTACAGTAAAACACCTGTTAGTTGGGCAGTGAATTGAGTGGTTGATATAATTTCTCCTGGATGCCAACAACTCAACTTTTATGGCTGACATCTTAGTCATTTTAAGATCATAAGAATTAATATAATCAGTAATTATAACTTTTGTGAGAAGGAGTGACTTAAGGCATTATCATTGTGAGTTAGGCAAATGAAGTGTAAGTATAGAATAAGGCCAAATAGTACTTCTTAATATCTATGTTCTTTGTTTGGATCATTAATAGACGGGAACGGTTTGTTGGCCAAGGTGAAGGGAAAAAGCGCCCTACAGCACGAAGAGATGACCCAGGTTATGAAAGGTATCCTCAGAATTTCAGTGATTCCAGAAGAAATGAACCTCCACCACGAAATGAACTTAGAGAAACAGATCGGCGAGAAGTGCGAGGGGAGCGAGAGGAGAGGAGGACGGTCATCCTCCATGACAGGCCGGAGATCGCCCACCCCAGACACCCCCGGGAGGGGGGGCCCAACCCCTCCAGACCCGCACCCTGGAAAAGTGAAGGGGGCCTGGCCAGTGACAAACGGGAAGCAAGGTATTTGTGTAGTTTTTGAATGCCTAGATGTCACTGTTGTTAATGCTTTTGAGTTCTATTTCTGAGTCATTGACCCCAGAATGACTCTGTAGGGGTTTTGGCCACTTCCTTATCCCATGGCATTAGAGTGGGTTGGAATCGACGATCTTTCTGTCTGTTAACAGCTAATCACTTAACAACGAATGAGCCTAGCTCGTGGAATATAATGGGATACCAAAAAAAAATTGTTATGCTATTTGGTTCATAGATATTTTTCTGTTTTGTTGAATAGAGTTGAAAGACCAGAACGATCTGGTAGAGAAGTATCCGGACACAGTGTGAGAGGCGCTCCTCCTGGGAGCCGCAGTAATGCCACGGGCTATGGTAACAGAGAAGGGGACCGAGGCGTCATCACCGACAGAGGAAGTGGCACACAGGTAAGTGCCAAGGCACTCTTGTCAGTGCTTTAGAAATAAGTGTAGGTGACTTGTCAAATAATATTTACGTAGTGTGTCATTTTATGTGGCCTAAATTAGCTAGAATTACTGGGAAATTAATTTTTTAATAAAAATGTTACTATTTCTCACCCTTTACTGCTAGTACTTAAATGTCAATAGTTCAGAGAAGTAGGATATTCATTCTATTTCTAGTAAGCTGTCTACAGAAATTTGAGAATTAGTCTATTTGGTAGATGAGCCAAATAATGGCTGTGGGTTTTATTTCTTTCAAGTTGAGGCTTTCAAACAGGGTGAAGAATCTTCGTCACTCTGTGTGTACGTACACTTGTCTCTTCATTTATTAGTTTAAAATGAAATGAAATGAGGCTTTTTGTCTTTTTCTTATTCCTAAATCTTCCAAAAGGCTACACGCAATCTTCCATATAGTAACTTTTAAAACTCATGTGATATTTTATAACTCAACAAACTTAGGAAAGTACCTCTTTTAAGCAGCTCAAATGAACAAAAATGACTTTGCTCAATCTAAAAGCTGTTATTGATTAAATAACTGGCATATTAAACTGATAGTAACACAAATAGAATTCACTCTTTTCATACTTGACCATGAAATTTTAAATCTCTTGTCATTTTATCTATTATCATTATACTCTACTTTATTCAGCATGTATAAAACATATTCAAGCTTGATTGCATTATAAGATTCAATGTCTCAGAAATAGAAACATTCCGTATATCAGTGCATGGAGCTGTGTAGTCTGAAAAGTATAAACACTTTGACACTGCATATATAATTCAGATGGGCAGCCTTGTTTAGAGCAAAATTGTAAGAAGTCAAAAATTTCCTAAAGAGCCTATATCTTCCATGGAAAAGTCTTTTTTTTTTTATATTACTGTTCTGCCAGTATTACAGCTAAGTTGTACTATGGTGTACTTTCAGTTTTACTTGGTGTAGCACGGATATTATAACACTTGACTCTTCTTTACTAGGATTTTTAGTTCTGGATTTTGTTTCTTTATATTGACTACCTTGCTATTGCACTATTATTATTAGGTGCAATTGTCATTTTTTACTGATAATACTCCATGTGTCCGAGTAAAGCTAGTCCATAGAGTTTTTTAGATTGCAGCCTTAACAGGAGGGGAGCACTAGGGATGCACTGGGTAGATATTTGACTGACAATTGAAAGATCCGCAATTCCAAGCAACCAGCTTTCTGCCACAGAAAGATAGGACTGGGCTGAGCCCCCCTGGCACAGTGGTTGAGTGCGGGACTGCGGCCCACGGGCTTTGCAGTTCAAATCCAGCAGCAGCAAGGCTGGGTAGCTCCCACGACCACCAGAAGGCAGTGATGCCCAAAAAACAAACAAACAAAAAGAAAGCTAGGACTATCCAATTTCCAGAAACCTTAAACTGCCTTCGAAACCTCCTGTGGCAGTTCTGCCTTTTCAGGAAACAGGTTCGCTTCATGGCAGTAGAGCACTGAGCCTTTTAAAGGAGTTGCTGGGTGGATGTGGTTAGCAGTCAAGCACTTGACCATTGCACCACCAGGGCAGTTTCTGAAAGCACTCCCTGCTAGTAGTATTCACAACAAGATAGCGCCTCTCTTTCTGCGGCTCTGCTCTTGTTCTCTATGTAGGTGGGTCAGATACCCACTGTGATTTGTCTTTAAGGTTTTGATAGGCTCTCAATTTGCATATGTATGAAAGGAGATGTTTGAAATACTCAAGGGTCTAGAAAGTCTAGACATAGCCTTGCAGTGCTGAATTATGGCCTCATACACTTCCCTGTGGTCTTGCTAGTGTCTCACACGCCAAATAGATGTGAGCTCTTTCATAGGATATTGCATTGTGGAGTTTTTAGTTTTCTCAGGCACTAACTTAAGTAAATGGGCACAAGACTGATGGTGTTATTACTTTCTTTTTATTTGTCACTCTTTAGCATTATCCTGAACAACGACATGTGGTTGAAAGCCACGGTCGGGATACAAGTGGACCAAGGAAAGTGTGGCATGGTCCACCTTCTCAAGCGCCGGGATATGAAACGCGGCGAATTGGTGATGGCCGGGCTGGGTCAGGCATGATAAATCAACATGCGAGGTAAGCAGCTAATCAGTTCAGACATTGGTGCCAGCAGACAGCCAAATCTTGATTCTTTCCTTAAAGGCCATTTTAATTTGTAAGGGATTAAATTTGCAACTTCCAACCACAAAGTGGACCCACATATGTTTCCCTCTGACTCAACATTGCCAGGACTTAATGTTCTTTCTTTCTTTTTTTTAATTTTTAATTTTAATTATTTTTATTTTCTTTTATTTTCTTTCTTTTATTTTTATTTTTTGGGGGGTGGAGTGGGGGCATCACTGCCCTCTGGTGGGAATGGGAGGCCCAGCCTTGCTCCTGGAGAGCTGCTCCTGGATCTGAACCACCAAGCCAGTGGGCCGCACTCAACCACTACGCCACCGGGACTCAGCCCATTGTTCTTTATTCTAAAGTACTTGATTGGTATTCAAACATTAAGAGCTACATAAAAGTTTATGTGTATGTATTACTGGCCTGGGGACCACACTTTGAGTATGTTTGTATTAAACATACTATTAAACGCACTATAAAGTTAGCTTTTTCTAAGAAGGGGCTCCACTATTAAAATAGTTTGGTGACCTTGGGCAATTACTTGACTACTGCATCTTGAGTTCTTTATCAATAACACGGAGTGGAGAGACAGTGGCGACTGGGTGGTCCAATTCTCCACTTCGATATGGGAGAAGCGGGTTCAATTCCAGCCCAGGACAGGGACCTGTCTGGATTTATGGATCACAGCAGTTCCACTCCTGTTGTCTGTAGGGTCACCGTGAGGTGGGACCGGCAGCTCACAGACATGAAATAGGCTTGCTTACTCATAGTACAGACTTTACAGAACTGTTGAGTAAAATGAGTCCGTGAAGTGCAGAGACTAATGTTTGTGAGTGGTAGCCATTATGCAGAGGAGCTTCCAAAAGTTTAGAAGAGGGTTGCGGACGGGAATAATAAGTTTTCCAGGAACTTTTTGAAGCCACCTCATGTAGGTGTTTGCCACATTTATTCTTTGCTTTGCTGATACTTTTTTTTAAAACCTTTTTAGCAATGCATCCCCAATCAAAAGAATTGTACCGATCAGTGGCAATTCCATGCCAAGAGGAAGCGGCTCTGGATTTAAGCCATTTAAGGGCGGACCTCCACGACGATTCTGAAGATTGGCCCTCTGCCATGGTTTCAAGATAATTTATTGAAATCTCCTGTAAAATTTTACTTGACTACTTAATGAAGAGGACCTCTGACTTGCTTGAGAGTTCTGTCAGACTTTCTTTCTTTTTCCTTTTTCTCCCCTTTTTAAAAAATTTAACATGATTGCTTTTCTCAATTTTGGAGAAGATGTTTAAATAGTTCTGTTGTAACTTTTAATAGTTTTGTGTATCATTTGATTTTGTTTTCTTTCAGCACCAGACACGTTTGAAAAGATTGGTATTGAAACCACCTTGTTTGCTGCTGTGTGAATGTCAAGAGTAATTTGCCTCTGCGTGGTAGTGATTTACTTGACAGCTCTCGCTCTGTGGTGTCAGGCTTTAGACTCCCCTCTTGTCACCAAGCATTTTCAGCCTCCGTTTTGAAGGCTGTCTACACTTCAAAGTCTGCTGTCTAATTTTTAGAGAATAAGATTGTTCCTTGCATTTCTGAGTATTATGTAACCTATTTTTGCAGAGGGTACTGTTACATTAAGTGCATCTGTGTATCCTGGTTTAAAAAAATGTACTCTTTTTTGAAATAAACCTTCATATTCTGTATAGTTGCTAAAGTGTTGAGAACCTTTTTAACTGTAAAATGAGAACCAGTTTTTAGCTTAGTGTAGCAACACACTTGTTCCAATTTGCATGGTACGAAACCAGAGAGGTTAACTATCATGGGACCCTGGCCATGAGGTTCGTATCACTCAGTTCTTAGACTGAGCTGTGCAGGTAAGTGCACTTTCTGCTCATCTCTTCTGTTCGATGGATAAAGTCTGTCCTGGGAATTGTGTGGGAACTAATGTTTTCCCCTCCCAACTGTGTTGAGAAGTGGAAAAACAAAACAAAAACCTACAACCCAGATTCTAGGTTTGTAAATACTCGTATGAAGGAAGGCATTATTGTGTCTGTGAAAATAAAAATCCACTCTTGGAACTGTATGTGTCTTATCTCTTTCTAGCGGTTCAGGTTTTAGTCCTGCAACTCTTTGGGGAGTTGAACTCAGAGTAATGGACTGAGTTTTGGAGAGAAGGGCAGCCTGTCTAGCTTGCTTTCTGGAATCCGACTTTCACTCTTCACCTCTGACCCTAGGCTGCACATTCTTGAATCATGCTTGAGAAGTTACCATTAACCTTAAGGCTTTAAAAAAGGCTTTACTTCTGAGAAAACCATTTAAAGTAAATTTTGAATATCATTTCCTTCATGTTCTGTCATCAAAATCAGTGCTGATGAATCATCTAAATGATCTAGAGTCTTGTTAAATCCTGTAGCTAGCATGTCGTGCTCATTCAGAGCAAGGGATGGGAATGGGGTTCATTCTGGGGCATGTCTGATGTGAGGGGGATCCTCTGACCATGTTTTTAGTAACGCAGTAGGAGAGAGGAGTACTGCTGTCCATGACCAGTCTCTGGAGTCTTTCTCCAAGGGCCTGGATCACTCTACTCCGTACTGCTCAGAATTTCATAGCCTGTCCACTCCTCTGCCTCTGCTGCTTCATCTCCAACACTTGGTCAAAATGGCACATTAAAAGGATCCACATCATTACAATGGGCTGATGCTAGCTTTAGCCGTGGGGGCGGGGGAGGGGGGGAGTGTTGGATAATAGACCCTTTTCCCAATTCTAGCCTTGTCTATGTTTGTAGTGTGAGCATGTATTTGTTACAAGGAATTAGTCCATTGCTATGGTTTACTGAGTACTTCCTTTGTTTTTCATTCAGTGATCATCAAGCTCATTCTTCTGATGGGGATGCTAGATGTACCGTGTGTGCGTGCTGTAACAAGTGCATTCTTTGATTTGCTCTTTGTAGTCTGCACCTGGACACCTCCCCCTCCACCCCGCCCCACCCCCCCATGGTGCAGTTTGAAAGCACCAGCAGCTTTGTGGGGGGAAGACGAGGCTGTCTACTGTGGTACGCAGTCCCAGTCTAGGAAATCCCCAGGGAGGTCGCCATAAGTCAGCATTGACTTGATTTTCAGTGAGCCAGTGAGTATCTTTACGTGCCCATAAAGGTAAAATTTATAACCCCCGACCCCCGGTTTCTGTGTTGTGACTTTTCCAAGTGTAGAAAACCTGATAAAGTATCTAGTGGAATTTTGGACCTGAACTTGAGAGTAGCCCTTCAAGGTTCCAGGGGCACCACATGGAGATCTTGCTGGCTCATGGTCAACAGTAACATGAGAGGATGACTCTTAAAAGTCAAGAGACAGAAAAGTTTGCTCTTCCCCCTGCACTGGGTGAGCATGGTTCACCATAATGTTGGCGCTAACAAGGACAGGAGAAAGAGAAGGAGCCAAACCTGGTTTGGAGGAGAGAGAAGAATGAAAGTGCAGAGACCCTGGTGACGCAGGAGCGTGCATGCTGGCTTGCTGGCTGTAAAGAAAGTAAGTGCATGTGCCAGAAACAATTAGAAAAATACAAACCTAGAAATTACATATAGAAAGTTTCAAAAAAAAAAAAAATCAAAAAAAAGGGGCTGAGTCCCGGTGGCGTAGTGGTTGTGCGCGGGACTGTGGCCCACTGGGATGGAGGTTCGATTCTAGCTCCACGGAGCAAAGGCTGGGTCTCCTACTCCCACCACCTGAGGGCAGTGATGCCCCCCTCCCCCAAAAAAAGTTTCCAAGTTCAAAATACAAGAAATTTTAAACTTCCTGCCTTTATTATATCCTCGACTACATTGTCATTTAACAAGTTACTTTTTAATTTTCCTAATTTTCCTTTTGTATTTCTCACCAGGGATCTCATTTGATCCAGGTCTTGGTGTGATGCATCAGTCTTCTTAAAGCATTCCTTGCAGGCCCCTCAACACTTACCATGCCAAGTTTCCTCCCCCAAAATAGGGCATCCCCTCACCATTTAGTCATTATTTTCAAATCATTGAGACTGATAAAATTAACCTCTCTTTCCAACACCCCTTAATACTTGTCAGTCAGCAAATAACTGCTTATTTTTACCTGAAACAAATTGGTATTTCCTACAAGATACTCTGCTTTCTGTCTCTGGTATAACAACCATTCCAGTCAGAGAGTTCATTTTACATATTCTATACTAAATCTAAATCATATTGTAATCATTTTACATATATATTCTAGACTAACTCTTTTCTCTGAGAAGACTGAGTCAATCTTCCATCTCTTAGAGTAACTAAGGGGTTTCCTTTTCCTTTTTTCCTACTAAGCGAGTCTTTTCCCAGGGTCACTATGGCCCCTTCCGGTGTCTTGAATACATCAATCCATCTCAAAACTTGTGCTTTATGATTCCTTTTATAATGTAACACTCAACTCCCCTCCTGACCCCCTTCCTCCCCTGGCACTTTATGTTCCATTTCCTGCAGGTCTTGACTAAATATTTTCTCAGGGAGACCATTTCTAATCCTTAAGAACTCGAATCCCCCTCCTCTCCCTACCTGATAGCTAGCTGTCTCTTCCTCCTTAAATGTAAACTCCAGTAGAGCAGGAGTTCCGTCTGTTAGGTTCATTTCTGGCCCTCAGTTGAATGGATACTCATGGAGGGTCAAGCATTTTATGATGTTAGGGGCAGCAATCTACTTACAATGGCAGGCATTGTCTTGAAAGTGCATTAATGTAGCAAACTTTTCTATGAGGACATACTTCCTAAATATGGGATAACACTGGGACAGTATGTGTCCTGGGAAAAGTGAGCATTTGAGCAGGACCACAAGCAGCCCACTAGTAAGAATTGAGATCATTTAGGGACAGCTGCCCAAGTCTAAGGCTCAGACTAACATGGGTGAGCCATAAGAGCACCTTCGCTCGAGCTCCTTGCTCTATAAATATACATGATGGGGCTGCAAAAAGTCGCAGGAGCAGCAAAAAAAAGAAAAGTCCCAGGAGAGGGGGAAAAAAAAGCTGATATGAAGGGCTCAAGTACAAAGAAAATGATTTGAAAAGGATGGATGATAGCAACCTATATAAAATGTGCTTAACAACATTGATGGATGGAATGTTATAAGAGCTGTAAGCCTCTAGTGGTTTTAAAAAAAAAAAATTGTACTAGGGTTCCTAGTTAGTGCCCTATGAATAGTAAAAGTTGAAATTATTTTTTTAATCCTTTTTAGGACGGACATGTGTAGATGTGTAGAAAATTTACTATAAAGAATCCAGGAATAAAATATATATAAAATGAAATATGCACTCACAAAAATTCCAGAAAATTTTTCATTGTTTTCCAGTCCATTTTTCCAGATTTCCTGAAGCCCCCCACCACCATACTTGACTTTGCCAACAGCTAATATCACTTAAGTATTAAGTCAGCGAGCTCGACAGTGAAACTTTCACCGGTTTATTAAGGACCAACTGAGCCAATCAAAGACTTAGAACAATAGTGAAGTCATTGTTAAAAGTAGGTTTCCCCTACTCCTTAAGCACAGTCATTAATTTAGTCAATGCACCCACCTTTGGGGAACTGGAGAAGGGAAGTAGTGTGACAAGTAGGAGCCAGTGATTCTCAAGGATATCACACACTCCTAAGATGAGATGTTTCAAATAATTTTTATACTCAAAGAAACTCTTTAAGAAACATCCTCAGAACTCTAATTTTCTTTAAATCACTTTGATTAGTGTCTGTAAAGAGCCCTGGTAAGCATTAGGCTGTTGATCACAACGTTAGTGGTTCAAAACCCCCAACTGCTCTTCAGGAGAGAGAGGAGACTATGTGCTCCCATGGAGATTTACAGCCTCAGGAACCTCATAGCACTAGCGACACGAGGAGTCAGAATCGACTCTCGGGCAGTGGGTTGTTTTATTTGGGGGTAGTTTTGTTTATTAGCTTTAATACTTTTTCAGTTTGTTCCTTAAGAGATCTCCCATTCCCGGGCTCTTCCTAGTGCTCTGGCCTCTAAAGGCAGTCTGGGTTGCAATCAATGAGATGAAACAAAAAGTGTGTGGATTGTTGGGTGGTAAATGGATCATCCCATGAATAAGTTTTTAAAAGGAAGGACAGATCTACTTAACCTTCTTGTGTCCTAACACTGTTCTACCACTCTAAAGATAGTTTAACGTGGCCAGTACCACACTAGGATGCCTGCATTCTGGGACACCTTACAGGTTATCCAGTCTGAAGACCATCGATTCTGGAATGTGAAGGATTAAAGAACTCAAGGACTATTTGTGCCATTTACTCAAAAAGACAACCATGCCAACACACTGATCTTTCAATTAGCCCAGTGAGCATCGTAGAATGCCAGTTTAATAGAACAAAGTGTTCTTGCATTGAGGGAGTACTTGACTGGAGGCCTAATGTCCATCTGCTACCTTAATACTCGACCTATAAATATATGCACAAAGATCTATTTCCCCATCGTCACATATAAATAAATATATGTACATGCCTGTATTTTTACCTTTTTTTTTTTTTTTGGCATCACTGTTCTCTCGTGGGAGTGGGAGGCCCAGCCTTGCTCCTGGAGAGCTGCTGCTGGATTTCCACCGCCAAGCCAGTGGGCTGCAGTTCTGCACTCAACCACTACGCCACCGGGGCTCAGCCTGAATTTTATCTTTATAAGTGCTCTTTGCCTCCTAGTTTTTTTCTGTATTTCCTTTTACTTTCCTCTCGTCCCACCATCATGCTCAGTCTACATTTGGTTTCAGTCATTCCTGTTACATTGCCCTTGATCAATCCCTACCAGGCCTCCTACACCCTACCTCGGCACTGATTTTGGATCACCTGTTATTCCCTAGTCTCCGGGTTGGTTAAATCCACTTCCTTCCCCCCACCTCCCCCTCTCCCATATTCTCCTGGAACCATCAGCCCCCTTGTTTTCTCCTCCAGATTGCTTATCCAGATAGACTGCAGAGGTGATAGGCAGGCACACACACACACACACACACACACACACACACACACACACGACAGAGCAAGGGAGAAAAGAAAACAGAACGACAAAGAAGAAACGGGAAAAAAATCCTGTACATAGTTCAAGATCAGGACTGAGCACCCACCCCCTGGTGGTGTAGTGGTTGAGTGCGGGACTGCAGCCCACTGGCTTGGCAGTTCGAATCCAGCAGCAGCTCTCCAGGAGCAAGGCTGGGCCTCCCATTCCCACCAGAGGGCATTGATGCCCCCAAAAAACAAAACAAAATAAGGTCTCTTTGTTGACCTTTAAGGGTATTTTATGGTCGATTCTAATGGAGTGCCACACCCTGGCCCCAAAGTCTTTTTTGGCATTTCCTCAGGACTTCCTTGCTCTGCTCCCCTTGCAGTTCTGTTGCACGCCCTTAGGTGTTTTGCCTCAGTGTGGTGGGGTCAGATCAGGTGAGATTCCCAGTCCCCAGTGCTGCCCCCTGTAGGGCTATGGGTCAGTGAGGTATGTGTGTCTCCTTGGTCCTCTCTGCCACTGGCTCCTCTGAACAAGGGTATCGTTCTCAAGGCTCGGTGGGCCAGGATGCGCTCCACTCTCTTCCTCCCCCTGCATTTACTCCTGTGTGCTCCAATCAGACATGTCCCTCTCCCGGAGCTATAGTTTGAGTGCTGCCCTGTGAAGTGAATAATTCTGGGGGGAGGGGCAGCTGTGCATGTCGTTGGGATTGGGGCCAGACCCTCAGACCTCTTTCCTGGTTCCCTGCTTCATGCATTTTAATGGAACCGTTTGTCTTCTATGGCAGGTTAACTGATAGGGATCCTTTTGTAAAGTTGAAGTGTTGCAGGGAAAGGGCACTGAGGAGGGAAGAAGATCCCAGCATCTCCTTTAGAAATGTAGGGAGCTCAGAACTACAGACTGAACTGCTAAAATGGTATGATTCTTGGGCTTCATTTCGATAAGCAGTCCTTATCCTTCTACTAGAGTCACCTTTATAGAGTTACAGCCTAGTGTCAAGGTTAAGAGAATCAATCAATAGTTAGAAAAAAAAGTTGCTGAACCCCGGTGGCCTAGTGGATGTGTGTGAGACTGCGGCCCAGTGGGTTAGTGGTTCAAATCCAGCAGCAGCTCTCCAGGAGCAAGGCTGGGCCTGCTATTCCTACCAGAGGATAGTGATGCCCTCCCCCCCCCAAAAAAAAAAATAGAAAATCTGGATTCTGGCACATCATTTAGCCTTTATGGGCCCCAGTTTCTTTACTCACAGATTGATGATGTTCAGTTTCCTACTAGATAAATTTTTTCTTATAATAAAAATTAAAAATTCCTGATCATTTTAGCCAAACACAGGGAAGCTAAAGGGGAAAAAAAATCTTATTACACAATAAGGGAAGTATGTATCACGCATGTTAAAATATTAGTATAGGGCCGAGCCCTGGTGGCGTAGTGGTTGTGTGCGGGATTGCGGCCCACTGGGTTGAAGGTTCAAATCCAACAACAAGACTGGGCCTCCTACTCCCACCACCAAAAGGCAGTGATGCCCAGAAAAACAAACAAACAAAAAAAGTGATTAAAATATTAGTATAATGGTCATGTCAAAAACCAATATTTATTGAGCACTTACTGTATTGTGTACTAGGCATTGTTAGGTAATTGATATTAACTTATTTACATTATAAATTTAATTTGCATAAGCTGATGGTTCAAATGTAGGTATTTCATAAATGTAGAAATTATGGAACAGTTGGCCCCAAATCATAGTGACAGCTAATGATCAAATCAAAATTCAAACTAAGAAGTCTATGTAAGGTAAGAGCGTCAAAGAGATTCATCCTTAGGAACATATACGAGAGATAATGAGCGTATTTGACACCAGAAAGCATTTCTGAAAACTCCTCTTAGATTTCAGAATTATTTTCAGTAGTAATCATTTCTTCCTTACTTTTAAAATAGCAATTGGGCTGAGCCCCGGTGGCGTAGTGGTTGTGCGCGGGACTGCGGCCCACTGGGACGGAGGTTCAATTCCAGCAGTGGGGCTGGGCCTCCTACTCCCACCACCGGAGAGCAGTGATGCCCCCTCCCCACCCCCACCCCCCCAAAAAAAAAAAGAATTAAGGATTTTGCTCACGATCTTAACTTTGCATTTACCAAGAAAAAAATAGTGAACTTTGCAGTTCACATGCTGTTTAAACAACTTTAAAATTTAGGGTTGAGCCCTGGTGGCGTAGTGGTTGTGCATGGGACTACGGCCCACTGGGACAGAGGTTCAATTCCAGCAGTGGGGCTGGGCCTCCTACTCCCACCACGGGAGAGCAGTGATGCCCAAAAAACAAAAACTAAAATTAAAATTTAAACACAAAAATGTCCAGTGGTCTGAGCACATGAAATGATTAGAGTATATCTCTACTTCTGTGCTTGTGTATGTTGCAAATAGATCCAGGTTTGTAGTAGAGCACACAGGGGCAGTTATCTTAGAACCAAACATATGGAGGGACCGAGCCACTGGACTTGAGGAATGAGGCTCAAGTTCTGAGTGACATCTTGATCAACTGGCATAACATAGTTCATAAAGACAATGTTCTACATCCAACTTGTGGTGAGTAGCAACTAGGGTTTTAAAAGTTTTCAAGTAGTTGTCTAGAATACAATTATTGGTCTCCTCTTGGGAAATAAGATGCTCTAAACATTAGCTCACAACAAAATGTTTTCAGGATTTTTTTCTTCAAATGATCATGTAGAATGACAGATTTGTAGTAAATTTGTAATTTTTAGTACATGGGTCTTACATAGATTATCTTAAATTTATTCCTCTATTTTTGTTATTGTAAGTAGAATTAAAATTTTTTCTATTTTCAATCTGTTGCTTTATAGAAATTGTTTCTAAAGTGTGTTACAAATAATACCATGCACGCGTTATCCAATTTGAGTTTTATTTTTATTCCATATCTTACATCGAATATATCCACTCATATAGCATTCTTATTGTTCACTCCTCTTGAGTTGGGTTACACTGTCATCCGTGCTAGCATGCCTCCCCCTCCCCTGCCCCCTCTCTTCCCCTACAGGGCTGTGAAGCTGATGTTGGGGTTTGAAGGGGATGCAAAGGTGGGCAGTCTGACGGACTCAGCTCGGTTCTACCGTCCACTCCCCCCTCAAGCACACTCTTCCAGCTCGTGGTTCTGAGAATCGCTCCAGTGCCCCACGAAACTCACATAAGGCCGAGGAAATGTCTCATGCATTTCAACTCCATAATCCGAAGATCAGCCAGGGGGAGCCAGGTGCTCGAGCCAGAGGACATACCCCCTCCCGCCTTCTGCTGGTGAGAGCCCAGCCCTGCTGCTCAGCGGGTTCATTTTATACCCAGCAGGATGGCAGTGCTCTCTCAGGGTCTTCCTCCACCTTCCCACCAGACCCACGCAAGGAAATGTTGCTTGCTAGGAGTGACGTGGGGCAATCAAATTTCACTCAAATGTACTCATCAGTTCTCCACCCCCGGCCAGTCCTGTATTCATGCACAGACCCGGGCCCTCTGGCAAGATGATTTTTCCTGGTAGGTATTGACCCCTGACTAAATCAGCCATTGTGAGTGTGCGGCTCTGAAGGGACATTGAGACATTTGAAGGTTATTATTTCTAGGTAAAGGTGATCTCATTTGTTTGGCAAAGCATATTTAAGGCCCTTGAGTGTAAAGTTGTTAGGAGAGACAGGATTGGCTCTCTTCCGTCTCAAGAGTTTAGCATCATAAACCAAGCAGAACTTCTCACCTGGTCAATCTGTTCTTTACGAAGCCCTCTGCTGCATCCTGTGCACTCCCAGAGGCAAGGGAAGGTGGTAGTATTTCCTGACAACACTTGCTTCCACGGATCCTCAGTCAATGGAACTGTCTAGAATGCAGGGCTGTCCATACTGTTTTTGGTGATCGTCATTTTGTCATATGAGAGCGAACTGCAGGATATTCAGTCGTGTACAGGTCTGCTAAAACAGGTACTCTACCTAATAACTCTTCCAGACACCGAAGGCCTTTGGAAGACCTGCCAGTATGCTCTGTAATGAACTTGCTCATCTTTGTGTGTGATTCACCCAGTTCTAAACTCCATTTCAAGTAGAGGAGAATCAGTGTTCACCTAAATAAAGCAAGTAAAAACTGGGAAGGAGGAGGGATTTTTTTTTTTTCAAAAACCATGTGATTGAATACTCACAGATACAAGTCACTCAGGTCAGTCTATGGCCTGTAGATTTTCATAAACTGGCTGAGTTGTGAAATCATCACTGCCGTTCAGTTTATACCACTCTCATCACTTGAAAGTGAGAACCCTGTAACCACTGAGCTTTCTGGTGTTTGTGTGAGTGTGCGTCTGTGTTTACAGTCTGTTTCTCACATCTAGGCCTTAGTATAAATGGTGAACACCCTCGGCTGCTGACCGAAAGAATGGCCATTTGAGTTCACCCAGATCAACAGTTCTCCACCTGTGGGTCGTGATTCCTTGGGGGTCGAACAACTCTTTCATTGGGGTCGCCCAATTCATAACAGTAGCAAAATCACAGTTGGGAAGTACGATGAAAACATTATGGTTGCGGAGGGACACACCAGGAGGAACTGGATGTAAGGGCCACGGCGTGAGTTAGGGCGAGAGCCACTGATAGCCGGCCTCAGCAGAGGCTGGTGACTGAGCGGAGCCACGGGAAGCTCTGGCGGTCTCCCCTGACACACGCCACGGCCAGTTGCTTGCAGTCAATATCAATCCCATGTTCTCACCCTGAGCATCCTGACTCCAGAGCAGTCTTAATCACTCCTGTGTTAGAGGGTTATCCCGGGAGATTATCTCCTAATCAAAGTGTCTTTCTACTGAAAGTTCTGGTCTTGGTTGGGGGAGACAGATGTCTCCAGTATGCTATTAACAACTGTTACAAGTTTTGGAGTGTTTATTATGTATAGTACATTGCACATGCATTATCTTTTAACTTACACAACAGTCCTTAGGAACTATGATTTGGGTATTAGAGAAACAGGCTTTAAGGATTAATTTGCTCAAACCCTAGTTTGCATAGTGGGCTAAGCAAGGGCTACTGACAGGTTGCTAGTTCAAACCTAGCTGCAGCGCCACAGGAGACAGATGAGGCAGTCTGCTCCCATGACAGCTTAGCCTCTGAAACCTAATGGGATGGGCCTACTCTGTCCTGTAGGGGGAGTATGAGTTGGGATCAACTCGAATTTTTTTTAGGCATCACTGCCCTCAGGTGGTGGGAGTAGGAGGCCCAGCCTTTGCTCCTGGGAGCCGGAATTGAACCTCCCTCCCAGTGGGCCGCAGTCCCGCGCACAACCACTACGCCACCGGGGCTCAGCCGATCAACTAGAATTTAATGGATTTCTTACGGGTAGATTGTACAAGAAAGAGGCTAATCAGCCGACTTTTGAAAATGTATGCAGGATCTTAAACGTGTGACTGAACATGCCCATAATTAGAATTTGAACTCATCCGGTTTTAAATTCTACCCTCCTCCACATATGTTTGTGAGGGTAAATTCGGGGATGGGCTGCCTGCTTCCAAATCTCAGCTTCAACAAATACAAACATGTGCCTACTTCAATTCTAAGTTTGTCCTTCAAGAGACTACAAGGAGTCCAGATAGAAGCAATGTCCCACTGGGATCAGATTATTCACTATCATATGGTTAGGAATAAAAAAATCCAAGGGGCTGAGCCTCGGTGGCATAGTGGTTGTGCGCGGGACTGCGGCCCATTGGGTGGGAAGTTCAAATCCAGCAGCAAGGCTGGGCCTCCTCCTCCCACCACCAGAGGGCAGTGGTGCCCCAGAAACAAAACAAAGCAAAAACATCCAAAACCCACTGCTGTTGAGGCCATCCCACCTCGTAGCAGCAACCCTGTAAGGCAGAACACATCTAATAAGTTTCCAAGGCGATAGGTCTTCATGAAAGCAGACCATCTTACCTTTCTTCCAGCAGAGCAGATGGGCAGTTCCAATTGCCAACTTTTCAGTTCTCAGCTGAACATTTAGCCCACCTCGTCATCAGGACACCAGCTTAGGCAATATTTCTGCGCGTGCACACGTGCGTGCGTGCATGTTTCTCAAGAGTTGGTTGCAGGGGCAGAGAATAATACTTATGTGCTCTTTTAGCCAAACTCTTCCCAAATGACCTTTTCCTGCATGGGTTTGTTGGGGGAGATAGTGATAGGAATCCCCTGTAAGTATAAACAGAATTCCCTGTAGTGCCATCCTGCCTCCTGTACAACATGTCATCTGAGAAGCATGAGGGAATCTCATTTCCAGCAAGAGTCCAAAGTGGAGCTCATCGTTGGGCCCGAGATCTCTGTTTCCTGTATCTGGATCCAGAGGACAGCTATACCATCATAGTAGTAGCAGAACCAGGAGTCAGAGCATGGAATGGACTGATGAACCTCTCAACTCACACAGCATGTATGGGCCATTGCTTTTTGCAGGAAGCAGGTTTGCGGAGTAGGATACCTCTAGGCACTAATTGGGGAATTTGGACTTGCTGACCCACTGGGAGTAGAGGTGAGTGCCTTCAGGCTGAGGTTTACTGGAGCGGGTTGCCTCTGGACACTTAATTCAAGAGGTTGGGCTTGGTGACTCCTGGAGCTTAAACTGAGTCTTTCTAGTTGAGGCCTATAGCAGAGTGGTATGCCCTTTGGGCATTTATTAGCAGATGTAACAGAATTTGGTAACATGTCCTGATAAACAATTCAACCCTGAGCATTTGTCCCTGGCGTGACAACTTGTTAACTTCCTTAATAAATCCTTTACTTGTGGATTTTGTCAGGATCTCTGTGTTGCCATGGCAATGATTTTAGAACCCAGAGAGGAAAAATGGAGAACATTAAGACAGCTGAGTATTCCAAGAGTTAGTTGAAGTAAATGTGAACTACTCCTCATTCTTGTATTTATAGAAGTAACTTAATAAGATAAACATACATAGCAGAAATACCGTTTGGTCTAAATATCAAAGTTTATTGAAATAAAATATAATCTATAATAAAAAATACTAAGGATGTTATCACTGGTTACAGTTTTAAGTACATTAACAAAAACTCGAACATTTTAATCCAACAATGACATTATCCCTTTGTGGTACAATAACAAACATGAAATTAAATGCTGAATAATACTGAAAAATTCGGTAAGAAATATTTTGTACTTTCCAAGCTACGTTCAATATGTCTTTTTTAGGAATATCCTTCACAAGTGAACCTTTTGAAACCTAACACATTTGAAAAATTAAGTAGCTTTTAGCATAAGTAGCCTTTAAAACAATAAATTTCTTAGAGCTTTAGTTAGGCCCTAGCAGGTGGATGCTCTTAAGTGTCTTTATTTAAAGATTGTATTTAATTGCTCTTTCCTATTAACTTCTAGGGCTGCTGTTTTTCTTAAACTAATTGGAATTAAAGCTGGTCATAAAACAAAACAGACCACTGGGTTGGAGGTTCAAAGCCAGCAGCAAGGCTGGGCCTCCTACTCCCACCACCAAAGGGCAGTGATGCCACAACAAAACAAAACAAAACAAAAACAGAGGGGAAAAAAAGAGGAATTATTTGCAGAAACAGCCAGGGTATTAAGATGGCAAAGGAAAAGGAAAAGAATAGGTACTCATACACAATCTTAAAATCCGTTGAGACCTCTGTCTCTCTTGGCTGGCTAATCCTGAACTGGCACAAAGGGATCCAGTGGAGCAGTTCCTTGACCACAGCAGGCCTGATAGGTAAGTGCAAGAGGAGAACCAGTTCCTCCTCTTGTATTTCAAGATCCCTTTTTTGGCAGTCATTCTACCACTGCATACCACAATCCAATTATTCTGCACAATACAAGGACAAATATCCACATGCACTGGCCTTAGGAAAGGGCTTCAAAGTGCCCCTGAAGTCTCGGTAAGTAAGAGTATATCCCGTTTGCTCTGTGTTGCCATCCTCCACTAGTCTTCTATTCTACTGCTCCACAATGCTAAAAAAGGTGTTCTCTGTTGATGCAGATGGCTTCTGAACAACAGCCATTCGAGACTTTTCAAACTCTCATCTTAAAACCCGCAGAGCTAATTATCCCATGCACCCTGAAAAAAAAAAACAACTGGTTGTCAAATAACTAAAATGTGAAAACCAGACGTACACAGGGACGAGACTGAGCCACAGGCTAGATCTTCACAGAGTCAGTACCAAACTTAGTATTAAAACACATTCTATTTCGTTAGAACGGCTTTATTGGGCATTTCAGTCACAATGCCTAATTGAACAGGTCTCTCATCGGGGAAATTAAATGGGCATTTGAGTTTCCTTTTAAAAGCTGGAAAAATGGTTGTTAGGCCAAAGGAAACAGATCACTCCAAAAGAATTTTGTTTGGTGCACCCTCGGCTCTTTGATACCCTTGCTTCTCAAAGCAGACCCTATCAGTCAAGATGGATATAGACTTTTAGAAGTTAGTGGTGACATATCACTGAGTGGTTTGGAGAATTCTTAGATTCATAGCACATAAAGTAGACTCATTGTATAAAGACAATACACCTTTTTGTTTTTTAAAATACACTGTAGTCCAAAGTGTGGGGGTTGTGTTTGTGCCATGGTGTTTCCACACCTTGCTGGGAAGGAGCAGGGTACCAGACCCTGGAAACTCACTGCAGGCAGACGAATGCCGAGCTCCTTTTCAGGACAAAACAGAGCTTGAGGCTATTGTTGAAGACGTTTACCCTGTTTTTCGAGTATGATTTGCTTGAGATCAGAAGAGTAAATTTAGAAATTAGAACCTTCATGTAAAAATATATATGCCTAGCACAATTTATTAAACTCTACTTCCTAATAGCAGAACACCATGATTATGTTAGAGATATGCATGAATTAAAATTTAGATCTGCAAAATAAGAGTCCTGCAGTTGGTTCTTCAGGCTTCATTATCTCTATTTTGCTATTTATTTTGCTCAGGAAACCTCAACTTAAAATTTTAAGTTTTTCTTAAAAGTGTTACCTGAGAAAAATAACCTTGATTTTGAATAATGTCTTCACAATGCTTCTAGAAATTGGACATGAGTAACCAGACACTACAGTATCAGAGAACCTAGGAACTCTATGATTCTAATGAGTTCTTTTACTAATTTTCCATCATTTTCTACAAGGAATTTAAGTGCACATTATCATATAATACCTAATAGCACAAAACACAAATGATTTAGCCCTAAAAACGACAGTACTTAAGAGACCTAAATAAATCCTATTCATGCAGAAAGTTTACATATATTAGTAACCTGATACTATTGTACTTTTTATTCCATGGAGGAGAAGGCAAGAGGGGTCTAAGTATGCAGATTTGTTAAAGATATTGGAGGTCAGGGGTAGCAGTTAAGTGCTTTTATATTCCCTTAAGTACCTTTGATTTTGACCTTATAATCTACAGCACACAAAAATTACTATAAAATGCATTTTGGGACAAAACTATGCCATATTAAAAAAAACCCAGGTCATTTTACAAATGTTGACAGCATTTGTAAAAAACAAAAGTATTTTTGAGAAAAAAGTCTACAGATTCAAAAATAAAGGATGTGGATATTTGTGATTACTTAAGTAATACTTTGTGAATAAAGAGTACTGGAAAAAAGAGGGTCTTTAATGTATTTAAAGAGCAAAGTAGCGAGGCACAGGAAGTTTGCCTAAGGCAAGATAGAAATTCAGGCTTTTAACAGTGAAGTGATTCAGAAGTCTACATATTCAGATCCTTAAAATATAAACTACCATCTATTTTTAATGCCTCCATCTTATCTTCTTAAACATTTAGTTTTTTAATGACATTTTACGTTGTACGTCTAACTATTTATTGTATGATGAGAAAAGCACATGAGCTTTCATATGTTTTACAACAACAAAGACAAAGTAAAGCAAATTATCATCAATCTGCTTTTCTTTTGTAAATGATATTAAGGACAAGTCTCACCTTGCCCTTTCTCTACCACAGTTTTACAAGTATCGTTTCAAAAGTCAATATTAATACAGGAACCACAATTCTCCCCTTAAATATTTGGCTTCTAATTTTCTGCTAAGATCACTTGTCTGCTAATAAACTGAGTCTATGATTTATTGAAAAAATACTAGGGCTGAGCCCCGGTGGCGTCAGTGGTTGAGTGCGGGACTGCGGCCTGCGGGCTTGGTGGTTCAGATCCAGCGGCGGCTCTCAGGAGCAGCACTGGGTAGCGCCCACGACCACCAGAGGCAGTGATGCCACCCAAAAAAGAAGTATGAGAAAGAATTCTAAAAATATCAACCTAAGTACTAAATAGTCAAATACTAGAAATGTGTGATAATAATAAAAAGAAATAGCCTAATCTTAAACTTAAACCTGTGGTTCATTCAATGATTTCTCAACAGACACCTTGAAACATGGAAGAAGTTACTTCATGTCAGCGGTTCTCAACCTGTGGGTTGTGACCCTTTGGGGGTTGAATGATCCTTTCACAGGGGTCACCTTATTCAGAACCGCAGCAAAATTACAGTTATGAAATAGCAACAAAAATTTTATGGTGGGGGGTTACCACAACATGAGAAACTGTATGAAAGGGTCGCGGCATTAGGAGGCTTGAGAACCACTATTTTACGTAAACATACCTGACTGGCTTATGAGGGACTTCAAAAGGTTCATGGAAAAAATGGAATGAAAAGATAATGGAATTTTTCTATGAATGTTTTGTAGTCCCATCATATGACAGAAAGCAGCCCATTACAATTTGTCTCAAACTGACAGTGTGTATTCTTAAAATGGTGCTTCTTAAATTTGAAAGGTTATTAGATCCCTTTGAGAATATAATGAAAGCCAAGAAACTTGCCACACACACGCACAGGATATTTTAAAGTGTTGATAACCCACTTTAAATCACAGCATTGTCATTGTAATAGGATGAGACATGAAGAGAATTATGAAACAGTTAATAAGGACTGACCTTAAAGAAAAGCTCTGAAAATAAGACAAAAGTACAGTGACCATATTCACACATTCATCTGCCCCTTTTGTTAATTCAACAGTGATTTGGTTAACGCAAATATGCCTAAAATCTAGCCTATAAATATTAAAAATAAAAAGTTTAAGTTCTTAAAAAAATTTTTTTAATGCTTAATTTCTAACTTCTGCTAGCAACATCCAGGTGATGATTTTCAAGTATTACAAAACACTGTGAACGAGAGACTCACAGACAGCACTGCCATAGCCCATGACATTCACACCAACAATGAAACGTCTCCGTATGTCATCTGTTATCTTGAGCAGAACACAAGAAAATAAAGACACATTAATCCTAAGTTCTTTGTAACCCTCAAGAATGGGAAATCAATATCTCTGAAAAGTTTGCTTTAATAGAATTGAACAATTAGTTGTTCCTCCACAGTAATCAAAGTGAACATTTTAAAATTTATTACTCTTGGTATATCAAACTGAATTGCAGGAATGTAAGAAAGTCTGACTTGGAAACAGGATATAGAAAAAGACTGAATTAACAAATACATTTTTTACTTTTTATATAAGTATACATTGAAATCTACTTGTTTGATAGCAGCATTGCTGGTTTTCAGTGAGGTGTTTTTTTTTGTTTTGTTTTGTTTCTCCTTCCAAAGGGAATGCAGAATGGCAGTATTACTTTGGAACAAATTATGATAGTAACTATTAACAAAAGAATATATATATTTTTCAAGGGCAATAAATAGGCAAGTATATAAGTATGGAAAAATATGCTTCAAATATACTTTTTAAATTTTCTGAGTTTATTATCTCTTTTCATTATTAATATAGTGTGCTGTCACTACTATCTGCTCTAGAACAAACCAACCCTGAGCTCTGTGTTTCCCCCTCCCACCATTAGCCTGGTAACAAAAGGGAATCTTTCATTCCCTTCCATCTATTGGAAGCAACAAGGAATTCTGCAGCACTCTCATTACTTTACCAATGTACACATATTTTGCGTTGCTATTAAGAGATAGAGCAGGGCTGAGCCCCGGTGGCGTAGTGGTTGTGCATAGGACTGCGGTCCACTGGGTTGGAGGTTCAAATCCAGCAGCAAGGCTGGGCCTCCTACTCCCACCACCAGAGGGCAGTGATGCCCCCCCCATAAACAAACAAACAAAAAGAGAGAGCAAATAGTTTGTATCAAGGATTTATACCCCAAATGAGTTCTCTGATGATTTACCATACTAACATAGGAAACAACAAATTGTATAACATAAACAGACATACATATCAGACATGATAGATACACAGCTTGGCCCTGGATTTCTCCCAAAGAATAATTCTTTCTATAAATAAAGACTTTATTATATATGTATGTAGGTATGCATACACACACACACACACACACAGACTCAACCTAAGACTGGTCACAAATCATGGGGAGAGTTAGGACGTAGTTTCAAAAATCTAGACCACGTTTTCTGGTAGTCTATTGTCACACCTCAGACCACAAAAGACCTTTCCCAAGTGGATGCTCAGTCAAGTTAAGATGCTCTTAAATAAACAAAGCCTACCACAGCCTAGAATGTAAAGCACACTACTTGCAGATAGTCTTTTAAAAATTGGCTAAAGCAAACCTTTTAATATAAAGTATATCAAAAAGACTACTAAGGATTGTTTTTCAAACTATTATCTAGAAATACTGGAAAATATGTGAATCTTCATAATAAAGTTCAATAAATATTCTTTCTGAATTCTATAAAGTCTGTAAGATGTTACAGATTTATTTGGTTCTCATATGTTAAAAAATCTGATTGCGCTAACATTAATTCATTCAAATTCTTATCTACTCACAAACAAGTTTATTAATGCCTTTTCATTAAACTCAGAGTTTCAGTCTAACGCCCTTTTGAAAATGTGCTTTTTAGTTGGCTTTAATAAATATACTTAATTTTTTAGCAAATAAACATGATTTAAAATTTTGAGATTCAAAGTATTTCTAGAGAAAGGCAGACACTGGATTATCTGCTAATCTCGTTGCGCCGCGTTTACAAGGCCTAGCATCCACTGTGGCGCCCCGACTCCCGCTCCCAGCTACCCACAGGAAGACATTAACGCTCCTCTGCGTTTCACAACACTGTACAGTGGTTAATATCTGACTCGGATACGATATGAGTATTAGTGTTATGTAACTTTTTGCTCTTTGAAAAGAAATGCAAGTCTTACTTTTCTATCTACATTAAATCCAATTTCTACGATCCATTCTCAAGATAATGCCAAAAATGTACATTCCTACAGAGAGGTGAATCTGCTCGTGGGCAGCACCAGTCCAACGTGCAATTAGCTTCACCTTGGAAAATGCCTAGATTAAGCCCTGGTTTCTTGTGAATTAGATCATAATTTAACATGGTGAAAAGTAAGTTAAAAAACTATTGTGCTAAGAGTTAGATATCAGGAAGGACTCAGACAAAATCAGTTACCTCCAGTCATTTTCAGAACAGAAGACAACATAGCTTACTAACTGATAATGAGTTATGAATGTCACTATGACACAGAATGTGCTGTGATTTGCTTATTTGGCTACAAGTGCAGTCTTTTTCATGATGTCAACACACAGCATTTCCAACTTGTAACATGAAATTCCAGCTTATAAAGAGTGAACTGTGTGACTTGGAAAAGTCTGATTGTAACTAAGTAGCAACCTTCCCCCAGAAAAACATAGACAAAAGCCATTGGGAAATCAGGCACAGACGGTATTAATCGGGTTTCTTCCTGTGGTTTCGTGTCTCAAGACAGACAAGTGGCTCTGTTACAAAACGACACAGCTATTCTTTTCCTTTTCCTTCTCTTTCTCTCGAGGTTCCTTGCGTTTACGTTCAGTATTCCCAGATTGTCTTCCACTTGACGGAGAAGCTTGTGCTGGCTGACCCTGCTTTAAGAAAGATACCCAAGAAGTTGCTCCAAGGGTCCCAGGAGGCTTCAGCTTTGTTACGTAGAAAGACACGCAGCACGAGCCAAAGCAATCACTAGTGGTGCTTTATGTTACAGGACACATCAAACACACCAGCCTTCTGACTAACGGAGTTCCAATCCAAAAACAGCAAAATAAATATTAGCAATACTATTACAATAAAGTTCAAATATAAGATAAATGTCTTTTAAAATTGTTAACACTTAGAAAAAGCTACAGGCATTGACACATTCTTGTAAACTGCTATAGTTCTTTAAGGTTTTATTAAAATAAAGCTGCAGGAAGATAATTTTTGAACTAGAAACAGAAATTCTGTGCCCAATTTAATGGGAATGTCCATATTGAAAGTTTCATCAGCCCTTGAAGGGCATGTTGTTTTCTGTGTGCCCAAGTTAGAAGGAAGGAATAGTTCAAACATGGCATGGTTAAATATAAAAGGAGGTTAAATATATGTACCATTTCATGACATGAGATTTAACATGTACAAAATGAATCACTCAATAATCAAAAAGTTCACAGGAAAATGGAATGAAAAGACTATGGAATTTCCCTATGAGCTTGTTGAGCTCTCCACATACTGAAGGTGTCATGACTTAATGGGCAAAGTGGAAGGTGCTGGCTAGCCTTTACTACCCAGGGCATGCCAGACGGGGGGCTAAATGCTGGCATGATTAGCTCCTCACCAGGACTTAGTTTGTACTGCACCAAGAGGGGAAGAGATGTGGAAAACTCTGTTTGAGGAACTGCAACCAGGCAGACAGGTAGGATATGCAGTCGACACGCCTGGCTCCCACATGCATAACCAGTGAGACTGCCCCTCTAGCTGACAGAAAGGGATGTGGTTATTTTCTTGACTGCAATTAATACTTGAAAAAATAAAATTTAAGTATCCTGTCATCAGAAAAATACTTTCACAATAATTTTTATAACTCTGCTTGATGTGATTAAACTATTGAATGGTATGATACGTTGAATGATAGGCCAGTAAGATTTAAAATTTAAAAAAAGAAACTTACTAGAATAATAAAAATTTTATGGCTACGTCATAAAAGCTATGGATGTGCTAAGTGTAACATAACTGGAGGGCCAAAGCCGAATTAAAATTGCATTTTAACAGAAATGCCTTTATTACTAATGTGGTACTTTGTTTAACAATTGGACACTAGTTTTACCTGGGCCTCTGTAGAAGCAGCAGCAGCAGCTGCTTGTTCCTGTTCCTGATAATATTGAGAAGCCCTTCTGTCCTCTTCCTCCTGGAGTTTCTTGGCTAGTTCCAAGTCACTGAGGCCTTCTGGGATTTGCTCCCAGTTGATGTCTTGGCTTTGCTGTTCTTGTTGTAGAGATAATGCCATCAGGTAGTCCTAAGAAATTCAATCAAAACCTCATTAGCCAGGAGGCTGCTTAAGAACTAAGGAGCAAAAACAAATAAAAAAATAAAAAATAAATAAATAAAAAAAAGAACTAAGGAGCAACAGCAGAGGTTGTATCTTTGAAGCTATGAGAATGTTTTAAAAACAGATCAGAGGTTTAATGTAAAAATGAAAGCTATTTTTCTATTTCTTTGGGGGAGCTATCAACTTTTTTTCAGCTACAAACTTACTTTAGTGATGTCATTGTGTACTTGCTTCGGTGGCACATATACTAAAAAAAGTGATGTCATTGCTTTAAATATTTCTGGAACTCATTTGAAATTCTTTCTAATCTCTGTATCGTTTCAATTTTAGTATACTTGTCACTGAAGCAAGCACTTGAAATTCTTTCTAAACTGAGTACAAATGCCATTCAAGAAAGTAAAAACAAGGGCTGAGCCCCAGTGGTGAAGTGGTTGTGCGCAGGACTGCGGCCCACTGGGATGGAGGTTCAATTCCCGCTCACAGGAGCAAAGGCCGGGCCTCCTACTCCCACCACCAGGGCAGTGATGCCTAATAAAAAAAAAAAAAAAAAAGAAAGTAAAAACAAAATTCCTGCTTGCAGAAGAAACCTACTGCACTGTACAAAATTCAAAGAGTAAAGTGTAAAGGAGAAAGTTAAAATGAATCACTACGATATCTCAGAGAGATATACACTGGCAATATTTTAGCATAGATCAACTAGTATTTTTCTACATTCATATATACATTCAAATATATTCCCTCCACCCTTTGAAACGACTGCTTTATAATCTTTTCCCCTTCTCATTTGTCTTACATCTTTTTTTTAAATTAAATCATTTTATTGGGGGGGGGTGTCTTACATCCATTAGGAAAAAAAACTCAACAAAACAAAACACATCAGACTTACCATGTCCTTCCAAAGCATTATTTTTATTTTTTTATTTATTCTTATGCATTTCTTTTTTTGGCATCACTGCCCTCTGGTGGTTGTGAGAGCTACCCAGCGCTCGCTGGATTTGAACCGCCAATCCCGCAGGCCACAGTCCCGCACTCAACCACTTACGCCACGGGGGCTCAGCCAAAGCATTATTTTTTAAAGCCACATAGTGTCCCATTGTGCAATGAATTACTCTCCTCTCACAGAGGCCCTGGAGGCGTAGTGGTTACAAGCTGGCTGCTAACTGCAAGGCCAGCAGTTCTAAACCACCAGCCAGCTGCTTTGAGGGAGAAAGATGTAGCTTTCTACTCTTGTGAAGAGACACAGTCTCATAAACTCACAGGGGCAGTTCTACCCGTCCTACAGGGTCACCCTGAATCAGCATGGACTCAAATGCAGTGAGTTTAATTGGAAAACCATCACATGTAACTACTACTCTAAAAGTTGATAGCCCGACCCAGCCACACAGTGGAACAAAAGGCAGGTGATCTGCCTCCATAAAGACAACAGCCAAGAAAACTCTATGGGGCATTGCCATGGGATAGAATTAACTTGATGAGACCAAGCCTGTCCGTCCACCACACCTGAACCCAGTATTTTATAACTGTGCTATTGTGACACTTCACTCCCTTTGCATTCTCTTTATTGTGACAGTCTTTACAGATAGTGAATCTTAGAATATGATCACAATTGAGTAGTATGCTGATTAGCAGGGCTCTTTTTAAAAAGGAAGGTTAAGAAAGATTAGCATTTGTTTGCATCAAGTATTATTCTGTGTACTCACACAATGCTATTTACCTTATCAATATAGAAATATACATCTATAATAAAGTATATATGCAATGTTTTTATACTATTAGGTAAAATGTTGCCTCTGCTACATTGACTGCAGAATCTTTGAAGGAAAAATGGAATGAATTATCCTTGGATTCCCAGTATCTAGTTATGCTGAGAGGAATACAACTTCTTAATGAATAGTAGACAGATGATAGTAATTATTACTAACAGTCAAACGTTTGCCAACTGCTTAACAGTCACATTTTTGTCTATTGTGGAATTCACATCACTGTCAATTCTAGTCGTATACTCACTTGTGGGTCCAAACCTGCTCACATGTAGCAAGCAAAAATCTCATTTGTTTCTGTTTAAATGAAAATTCTATTGACTAGCACAACTTCTGCTGTCTCTACTCCTCCTTATGCTGGATTCTAATTATGTTCTACTACCAGGGAGAAGCTACCATTACCTCTTGGTGGAATTACTGGTTCTACTTCTAACTGTGCCCTTCCTGTCCACTCTCCACACCAATCAAACAAAACCACTCTAATACATAGCAAGCCCGGAGGGAGTTTCTGAGACTGGCAGTCTTTATAAGAGCAGGCAGCTTCACATTGTTTCCCTCCGAGCAACTGCTACGCTTGAACCACCAACCCTGAGGCTAGCAGCTCAACGCTTACTCCACAGCGCCACCACGGCTTTTCCTTTTCCACACAGAAGCCCTTATACAAGGTAGGGTCACCCTTCCATGTTTCACTCAGAGCATAAGTTTGCTACTATAACTAGAATACAATTGAAACTCCCTTACAATTTAATATGATGTGGTCTTTTGAGTCAAAGTATACAATTAATACACACACACAATAATCACTTATCTTTATAGGCAGTATCAGCGGGTGGACCATGTAAGTAAAAATGAAGAAAAATATCACAAGAATACTAATAAATAAATCTCTAAGTCAACTGTTTTGTATAAGTGAATGTAATACTTGAAAGGAATGACCATCTTAAACAGTACAAGGAGAACAAGACACTTACCTGATCGATCTGATCTTGTTGCCCTCTATACACAGTTTCAGGATCTGAAGGAGGCCTCAGGTGAAATGCCGAGTCACAGAAATTCCCATCACCATCTACATTGTGAAGGCTTTCCCAAACAACTTTTTCTTCTGTAAGAAACCCTTGGTCTGTTACCAATAAATACAGTTGACCCTTAAAAAGGAACAACAAATGAAAAAAACGTTAAAAGACTGACACTATTAAGTATAATAGGTAAGTAGTCCAACTGGATACTTTACTGACTGAATGATTTCCACCTGGTATTGAATATAGTTTATAATTGGCACACTAAACTATAACAAAGACTAAGTAATAACTTAAAATATAAACAGCTTTGGCAGCTTTATGATTTAATTGCACAAACCAGTTAGCTATTATATAAATTCCTAAAAAATAGATTGTTGTCAGGCTGAGTCCTGGTGGCATAAGTGGTTGAGTGCGGGACTGCGGCCCTCGAGCTTGGCAGTTCAAATCCAGTAGCGGCTCTCAGGAGCAGCACTGGGTAGCGCCCACGACCATCAGAGGCAGTGATGCGCACCCCCCCCCCCCAAACAAAACAAAACAAAACAAAACAACAAAAATAGATCGCTGTCATAAATGGGATACAGTGACAATAAATGAGACCATATTGCGTGGTTATTGTTTATAAATTAGCTTTATCTGACTAATCTGCTTTCCTTTCTGGACACCATGTTCTTGTGCAGGACTCACTCAACAACAATAATTAGTCCTATCACAGCCCTTTCTCTGTGCCATCATCAGGTTTTCCTTTCAATAACCCAGCAAGTAGCTTTGAATCTTTATCTACCCACTGTAAAATGCAAAAGGGCCTAATTGTTATTGAACTGATCAACAAATTTATATCTACAGTCACTACGACAGAATTTAACTCTAACCTCTAATTTTTCATAAGCATCTGTTCTAACTCCAACCACAAAGAAACTTTATGTTCTCAGCTAACTATTTAAGGTTTATAACCCATCTTTTTATTTAGATTTTTAAAAATGTGATTTTCTTTGACTTGCTCAAGCATTCCACCTGGTTTACCCAGGGCTATTATTCTAGAATATTATTGACAATCTTCACACTTTTCACAACTGCTCTTAGCAATCACGGTTAGCACTTTCAGGTAAGCTTGGACTGCCACCCCAAAGGTCAGAGGCTCACACCCACCCGTCATTTGGAAGACTTACAGCCTGAGAAACACTGTACAGTGTTGCTATGTTTTGGAACTGACTGGATAGCGGTGGGTTTGAAGTTTGTTTTAGTGGAGAAAGTACTGAGCAAATTCTCAAGTTTTAAAAACCAACTTATTATTTCTGAACATTGTGGGACACATTGTGGGAGGGAGCACAATGCCTCTGTGGTTGTCTACTACCACTTGGCAGTTGTTTTTAGTTGCCATTGAGACCATGCCAAGTCATAGTGACCTCATGGACACGTTTGAAACCCACTGTTCCAGCACAGTGTCAACCTATCTCAGAGGGTCTCCCTCTTTTCTGCTGGCCTTCTACTTCACCAAGCACAAAGTCCCTTCCCAAGAAACAGTCTCTCCGAATGTTATGCGCAAAGCATGTGAGATAAAAGTCTCTCCTCCATCAGCAGTGAAGCAATAAGTCCACATGGAAGAAGCACATTGTCAGTGACATCATGAGGATTCATAGGGACTGTGTAATAGGCATCAGCAGACACATAACAAACAAAAACATATTGTTGAGAATGAGGGGGGCTGGAGTGGAGATCCAAAGCCCAGCTATACACAATGAAACAATCCCCCCCCCCCCCAGAGGGGCCACAGGGAAAGGATGAGACACCAGAGTGCTGTAAAGCATCGATGAAACACACTGTGCTCCTCTGGTTTCTTGAGACTTTCTTATCCCCCACGACCATGACTCCTTCCCAATTCAGACTGACCGGAACATGTACACAGGTATAGAAAGCGAATGGGAGCTCATGGCACACAGAATCTAGGAACAGGAGTGGGAATAGTGATATCAGAAGGGAAGGGGGCAGGGGGAGAAGTAGGGAGAAAGGGTAAAGTGATCACAATTCACGATACATAGCCACACACCCATCCACAGGGGGAAGAACAACAGAAAACATAGAAGGGAAACAGTAGTCAGGGTGAGAGATGAGAATAATAGCGTATAATCTACCATGGAGTTATGGGGGTGGGATGAGGAGTAGGGGAAAGGGCTGATACCAAAGGCTCAACAGAAAGTAAAAGTTTGGAAAAGAATGAGGGCGACATTATATACAAACCTGCCTGATTCAATTGATGTATGGATTGTGCTAATAGTTGGACAAGTCCCCAATGAAATGATTTAAACAAAAAACAAAAGTCTCTCCTTTTCTTCTAAGGAGCACTCTGGCTGCACTTCGTCCAAGACAGACTTGAATGATTCGCTTGAAATCCTCGGTGTAGTCACTATTCTTCATCAACGCTGTAATTCAAATGCAACAATGCTTCTCCAGCCTTCCATGTTTCACATGCACACGAAGTCAACAGAGACACCATGGCTTTGTTCAGGCATACCTGACAGCTTGGCTCTTGAACACTTCAAAGAGGTCCTCTGTAGCAGATTACTTACGGCCTTTGACTTATGCTTCCAGGAGTGTCGATTATGGGGCCATTCTTTTTTCTATGATGATGACGATGCTATCTATTGGTCCCCTTGGGAGGGTTCTGATTTTCTTTACATTGGGTTAATCCATACAAAAGGCTACAGTCGACTTTCCTCAGCAAATGATTCAAGTCCTCCTCCCTTTCGGCAAGCAAGTCACCAGCAACATATCAGGTTGTTACTGTGCCTTCCTCCGATCCTGACACACACTGAACAGCCCGCTTCTCAGGTTATGTGCTCAACATATTGATCAAATAAGCATGTCAAAAGGATACAATCTGAGACCTACCTTTCCTGATTTTTTTTTTGGGGGGGCATCACTGCCTCTGGTGGTCGTGGGCGCTACCCAGTGCCACTCCTGAAAGCCGCCGCTGGATTTGAACCACCAAGCCCACTGGTCGCAGTCCTGCACTCAACCACTTACGCCACCAGGGCTCAGCCCACCTTTCCTGATTTTAAACTATGTAGTAACCCCTTGTTCTGTTTGAAGGATGGCCTCTTGGTCTTTGTGAGTACGCTGAAGTGTTCTGGGCTTCACAATCTTAGCAATGTTCTTCACTGTTTGTTGTGATCGATGCCTCTGCATCGTCACTGTAACACAAGTAAACATCTTTCTAGTATTCTCTGTTGTCAGCCACGATCCATCTGAATCAGCAATGATATCCCTTGGTGCTCCTCTTCTGAATTTGACTTAAAATTCTGTCACCTCCCTGTCAATGCACTGCTTTAGCCATTTTTGAATTATCTTTAGCAAAATTTTACTTCCACGTGCTATTAGTGATACTGTTCAATAATTTCCATACTTGGTTGGATCACCTTTCTTTGGAATGAGCACACAAGTTCATTTCTTTCCGTCAGTCGGCCAAGCAGCTGTCTTCCATATTGCTTGGCAGAGACAAGCGAGTGCTTCCAGAGCATCAGCAGCCTGTTGAACCGTCTCAGTTGGTATCTCATCAATTCCGGAGCTTTGTTTCCTGGCTAGTGCTTTTAGTGCCACTCGGATTGATTCCTTCAGTACCATGGGTTCTTGTTCATAAGTTACCTCTTAAAATGACTGAATGTTGAGCAGTGCTTTTCAGTTCAGTGATCCTGTGTATGGTTTCTTTTTGTTTGTTTGTTTTTTGGGCATCACTGCTCTCCGGTGGTGGGAGTAGGAGGCCCAGCCCCACTGCTGGAATTGAACCTCCGTCCCAGTGGGCCGCAGTCCCTCGCACACCCACTACACCACCGGGGCTAAGCCCGATCCTGTGTATTCTTTCTATCTTCCTTTTTTCCTTTCCATCTTCCTGAAAGGTTCCTGCAAGGTTCAATATTTTGCCAACAAAAATCCTTCATTATTGTAACCTAAGACTTGAATTTTTTTTTCAATTCTTTAAGCTTGAGCTATGTCTACTATATTCTCCCTTTTTTATTTTCTAACTCCAGGTCTTACAACATAATGCTTTACTCTGTCTTTCTTAACTGATTTTTGAAATTTTCTGTTCAACTTGCTCACTTCATTCTTTCCTTTGCTTTAGTCACTCTATCAAGAGCAAGTCTTAGTCTCTTCTAACATCCACTTCACTCTCTTCATTTCTGTTTTGTCTTTTTAATGACCAGTTGCTTTCTTCCTGCATGCTCTCTTTATCATGTCACACCTGGCCTGCCACTGGATGGTTACTGTTCAATATATAAAACCTCTCCTTGAGGCACACTCTCTGCAAGACATACCTGGTGACAAGACACGAGAATCTGCACTGACAGCCAGAGCCCTCGAGCTAGAGAAGCCAAATGGAGACTCTTGTCAGTGCTTGGATGCTTTGGCCACCACTAGGTACTTAAGACTTTCCTCCCACTGGCCTGTGATCTTCCTGTACTCCTGTCATTGTGCTGTGTGATTGTGAAGAGGAATTTATAGACTGATATTGGATATATGGGCTAATATAGGTCTTATGGACTTGATCTGGACTGGACTGTTTTCTCATATAATTACTCCTTGATATAAAGCTCCTTCCTATACATAAAACTTTTCTTGAGATGGTCAATAAATTCAGATGGGATATATGCAATATTATATTTGGGCCCTTTCAGACTTATTGAAATATTCCTCAACTTCAACCTGAATTTGCATATAACCTGTTCCACGATTGGCTGCTGGCCTTGCTTTCTCTGTTACTGTTCAGTTTCTCTGTCACCTCTTTCCACAAGTAGAGTTCCTCTGATTTCTATGTACTTCATCTGTTGAGAGTTGCGGCTTGTGGTTGAAAAAGGTGCTTGCAAAAAAAAATTTAAAAAAAAAGGTGCTTGCAATGATCAAGTTATTTAGTTTGCAAAATTCTTTCACACAATTTCTAATACCATTCCTGCCATAGTGTTCAACTGCCAGTCCTATACTTTAGTTTCTAATTTTTACATTCCAATCAACAATAATTATCAATATATCTTTTTTTTTTTTTTTGGCATCACTGCCCTCAGGTGGTGGGAGTAGGAAGCCCAGCCTTTGGTCCGTGGAGCTGGAATCGAACCTCCATCCCAGTGGGCTGCAGTCCCGTGCACAACCACTACGCCACCGGGGCTCAGCAATTATCAATATATCTTGATTGCATGTTTGATCAGTTTCACAATGAAGAAATTGGTAGAAAGCTTCAACTGCTTCATCATTAGCTTTAGTAGTTAGTGTGTATATTAAATAATGATGAATTTACATGACCACTAAAATTACTAGAGTAGCATGAAAGATATTTATAAAGAAAACATTTTTTTTTCTTCTGTCCCTGCCCCTCAAAAATTTTTTTTGATTTTTTTTTTTGGCATCACTGCCCTCTGGTGGAAATGGAAGGCCCAGCCTTGCTCCGGGAGAGCTGCTGCTGGATTTGAACTGCCAAGCCAGTGGGCGGCAGTCCTGCACTCAACCACTAAGCCACCGGGGCTCAGCCCAAATTTTAATTGATTTTCATTGGCATATAATCCACATAGCATACAATAGTTCATATTAAGAGGAGTTGTATAATCATCACCACAATCCATTTAGAACATTTTATTCTTTCTTGTATTCATTGCTGTTAGCTCTCTATTTCTCCCAACCCCTCCTGCCATAGGAGCCCTGGTGGCATAATGGTTACAAGTTAGGCTATGATCTGCAAGGTCAGAAGTTCAAAGCCCTGCTCCTCAGGGCTCCGGGAGAGTTATAGTCTCAGAAACATGAGTTGACACTGACTTGATAGTAGTGACTTTGCTTTCTTTTAATTTTCCCTGTCATGTCCCTAAGTACTTATTAATCCCATTACTGTCTCTATAGCTTTACCTACCTTGGATTTCATATACAGAAAAAATATACAAAGCAAAAAAAGAAGCAAACAAAAAAAACTTAACAACAATGATGAAATAATATCTCAGTAGAAAAGAAAGCATAAATTTTAAAACTGGAATAAATTTAAAATTGATGAAAAAGACATAATGATCAAGTGTCCTATTTAACCTTTGTGTGCCATAATTGACTTTACACTTTTCTCTGATAGCAAGGCTCTCTGCATTTCTGGACTATTGCATAATCCTTGTAGCAACCCTGAAAAGGGACTTGGGGCTTAAAACAATATTTTGACATATGTTTAGAGATACCATTCCATACAAAACAGAACTCAGGCTTATCCTCCATCCAGTCTTTCTTTTCGATTAGATACATTCCAATTCACCAAATATCTAAGTGGACACTATATATTCAGTATCATACAAAGTGCTGGAATTCATCACATGGAAAGTATTGACCTCACTTTCACTTGGTTATTAATACTTCTTTTACATGATTCCCCAGAATCCTACACATCTAATGATCATAGTACTTTATTCGTTAAGTGTAGTTGTCGCCTCTGATGTATGATAAACACCTCAAGGAATGGACTCGTATTTATCCAGACCTTCTCATAACTTAACACACTGTTATCATCCATTTAGGGCCTACCTTGTCCTAGGATAACTAAAAGTTGTTTCTAGTAATTTTATAATATATGTGGGTGTGTGTGTATCCATTCTGTTTATACGCATAGAAACATTTTGTGTGTGTGTTGCATTGCTGCCCTGGTGGGAGTAGGAAGCCCAGCCTTGCTCCCAGAGAGCTGCTGCTGGATTCGAACTGTCAACCCTGTGGGCCGCAGTCCTGCACACAATCACTAGGCCACAAGGGCTCACCAGAAACACATTTTAAAATACTATTTTATATTTTATCTATGTATTATAAGTTGTTCTACATAGCTTTCTGGGATAGGAACTATAACATTATCAAGAGTTTTTTCCAAAGGAAACTAGAAAAAACATTGCTATCAAGTCAATTCCAACACATAGTCAGCCTATAGGACAGGGCAGAACAGCTTCTTAGGATTCCCAAGACTAACTCTATGGGAACAGCTACTCTCATCTTTTTCCTCTGGAGTGGCTGGTGGATATGAAATGCAGACTTTGTGATTAGCAGCCCAATGTTTAACCACTACCCCATCAGAGGATGGGTACATTTTGAGAAAGCTTCTACTCTAAACTATTATCATCCATAACATAAAAATATGTATGTTTTAAATAAAAGGATACTCTTGTTTAAGCTATTTGTTAGATTAGAAATAATTGAGTGATTCTAGCCTTCAAAGGATCATAAATAACATCATATAATATAAAAATAATAAAACATAATAAATGAAATATAATATGCCTGAATAATTTTTTTGGTAACCAGGTTGCATTCCTCTTGAATTAACTTCTGAGGACCTTTCTTTTTTTTGGGGGGGCATCACTGCTCTCTGGTGGTGGGAGTAGGAGGCCCAGCCCCACTGCTGGAATTGAACCTCCGTCCCAGTGGGCCGCAGTCCCGCGCACAACCACTACGCCACCGGGGCTCAGCCCGACCACTGTTTCTCATAAGATGAGGTAATTAGAGCTAAATCAAACTCAGTACTATCAAGTTAATTCCTACGGACAGCAATCATATATAGGGTTTTAGGAACTGAAAATTTTATAGACAGTAAGAGGATCTCTCAGGTATTTTGTAAAGTGAAAAATGAACTTTATACATATTTGATAGTCCCAACCTCATCCACAAAGAGTTCTCCTATCTGCCCAGAGAAGAAGTAAGGCTGTTTTAGAGTTTGGAGTTAGAATTTAGACTGAATTTGTTGCTTACAAGTGGAGTCCACAGTCTGTCTGTCAATTTGTCATATTGCACTTGCTTGTATGATGCAGTGATGCAGGAAGTTATACTACCAGTATGTCTTATACCAGCAGGGTAACCCATGGTGGAAAAAAGTTGTATGTTTTATCAGTGCTACACTACACCTACTGCCTCATCTCATCCCTATGACCCTTTTGTAAGGTGATATTCAGTTTGCCAAAAGATGGGCTTTGGGTCTCCACTCCACACTCCCCCTCATTCACAAAGATGATTTTTTCTTCTTTGATGCCTGATAACTGATTACATGATCACACAGGCTGGTGTGCTTCTTCCATGTGTTTCTGCACTAGATGGTCGCTTGTTTATCTCAAGCCTTTAAGACCCCATACACTCTATCTTTTGATAGCCGGGCACCATTAGCTTTCTTCACCACATTTGCTTATTCCCAGCTTTGTCTTCAGCAATCATGGCGGGAAGGTGAGCATCATGGAATGCCAGTTTAATAGAACAAAGTGTTCTTGCATTGAGGGAGTACTTGAGTAGAAGTCCACGGTCCATCTGCTACCTTAATACTAATCCTATAAATATATGCACATGGATCTCTTTCCCATCGTTTTATATAAGTATATTTACATGTGTACTTATCTGTATTTAGACCTCTATAAATGACTTTTACCTCCTTGTTCTTTCCAGTTTCATTTAACTTCCCTCCTGTCCCACTATCATGCTCAGCCTTCATTTGGGTTTCAGTAATTCCTCTTGGTTGGTTACATTGCCCTTGATCAAGCCCTATCAGACCTTGCACATTCTCTTCACCATTGATTTTGGATCACTTGTTCCCTTGTCCCTGCGTTTGTTAACACCATTCCCCCACCCCCCTTCTCCCATGTTCCCTCAGAACAGTCCGTCTCTTTGTTTTCTCCTCCAGATTGTTTATCCCACCTATCTTATCTAGATAGACCTGCAGAGAAAATAATATGCACAAAAATCAAGACAGAGCAAAACAAAAGAAAGCAACAAAACAAAATTCAATGACAAAAAAAAAAAAAAAAGCCTGTAAACAGTTCAAGGTCTCTCTGTTGACCTTTAGGAAAGTCTTCCACTGGGGTCTGATGGGTTGCCACACTCTGGTCCCAAAGTCTGTTTTTGGTATTCCCTCAGGACCTCTTTGCTCTGTTTCCTGGCTGTTCTGTTGCATGCCGTGTTTTGCCTCAGTGTGGTGGGATCAGATCTGGTGCAATTCCTGCACTCTGTCTTCAGTGGTGTCGCCCGTAGGGATATGGATCAGTGAAGGACGTTGAGTCTAGTGGTGGGGCCAGCCCTATGGTCCTCTCTGTGGAGGATTACAGCTATCATTCAATATGGGTCAAACTTCAGTATGACAAAAACAAAAGTTCTCACTATTAAATCACTAGGCGACATACAGGTAAAGAATGTAGTGAAGTTGTTAAGGACTTCAGTTTACTTGGCAATATAATCAGCACATATGGAAGCAACAGTCAAGAAAACAAATGACATTTACACGGGGCAAATGTGTTGCAAAAGAAGGAAAACAAGTTCTTTAAATTGTTAAAAAGCGAAGATTTCAATTTGAGGATGAAGGTACAAGCCATGGAATTCTCAATGGCCTCATATGCATAAGCAATTTGGTGCAGGCAAAAAGTATGAAGTGAATGCTATCATGGAAGGCCAGACGAATGAAAAACTGTACTAGAAGATATACAAGCAAAATGTTCCTTACAAGTGAAGATGGAAAAATATCTACTTAAGTACTTTGGACATGCTATCATGGGGGACCCATCCGTGGAGAGGGCCATCATGCTTGGTAAAGTAAGGGTCAAGGAAAAGGAGGAAGAGCCTCCGTGTGACGGATTGACAAAGAAGCAGCAACAACGGGCTCAGACCTAGCACTGATTGTTAGTGTTGTGCAGGGTGAGGGGTGTTTCTGTCTCTTGTACACAGGGTTGGTCTGTTTACCAAGGGTGGCTGAGCTGGAACCTAGTTGATACCACCTCACAACAAGCTGAGTAGTTAAGAGCAAGTTACTTAGCATGTTAAACCTGTTTCCTCAGCTTTAAAATACTCACACCTGATTGAATAATTGTGAAGATTAAATGAGATAATATAAAAGGTTCAGCACAATCAAAGGTACATTAAGTGCTTAATGAATATATTATACTCATGAATATATCACCTACATCTTAGTCTTGCAATCTATTCCCTTTCTCTGTCCCTTATTTAAGAGAAAAAGATGAATCTCTGTGCTTGTACTATGCTGTATTCTAACAGTCTAAAGTATCTAACAGTCATGATAATATGGGTGGCATGAGAAATAAAAAAAGCTAAGTGTTTCTAGGAAAGATAAGGCTCCTTTACAAACTATTTTGAAGCTTTCAAATTTCCTGCCTGGCTGGCTGAAAAGTAGTCTTTGGTATCCAGAACTATAGGAGTGGCTCAGAATGAATCCACATCTGCTTTTAGATCCTACTCTGGTTGCTGTCTGGTGTCTCTGCGCTAGTTCTAATTCATAGTTTACCCTATGTATAAGAGAACAAAGCACTGCCTGGTCCACAGCCCCCTCACAGTTGTTTTTATGGTGAGCCCACTGTTGCAGCAACTGTGCCCATCTTCTTGTTGAGGGCCGTCCTCTTTTTGCTGCCCCTCTTCTTTCAGAATGATGATGCCCTTCTCCAGAGAGGAGTCTTTCCTGATCACACATCCAAAACACTTGAGACAAAGTCTCACCAGCCTTGCTTCTCAGGAGCATTCTGGCTGTACTTCTTCCAAATCGAGTTGTTTGTCCTGGTACTTTCAAAGTTCTTCATTAGCAACATAATTCAAACATAACAATTCATCTTTGGTCTTCCTTATTCAATGTCTAACTTTCACATGCATGCATATAAGGCAATTGAAAATATGCTTGCTTAAATCAGGCACACTTTAATCTGCAAAATAGTAGCCTTGCTCTTCAACACATAGATCCTGTGCATTAGATTTACCAAATACCTCTAGAGTTTTTATTTACCAAATAAAACATTTCTAAAGTTCCCAAAGACTTTAGCTGTCAAAAGATTTTCATATACAAGTTAGAATGTAGGAAATTCCTATGGAAATTGATTTATCCAGTAAGAAACTGGGCTGATCTTTCTTAAGAATTGTTATATTCCTGCCAACATCAATTTTTTCCTTGTTGGTCTGGGTTCTGATATAATAACAACATGCAAGGGCTGAGCCCCGGTGGCGTAAGTGGTTGAGTGCGGAACTGCAGTCCACAGGCTTGGTGGTTCAAATCCAGCGGCGGCTGGGTAACACCACGACCACCAGAGGCAGTGATGCCCACACACACACAAAAATAATAACAACACTAATAAATATAAAGACCTTTAATGAAAATTATTATAAAATTTGCTCCACTATAAAAGTAATACTGTTCCAGATAATTATGCTCAGTGTCAGTTCATTATAGTGGCCCCTAATTAAAGATAGTATTTATCTACAGTATATAAAAAAAAGTATTCTATTAAAAATAAATAAATAAAAACATTCTATTCAGATGTTATATTTATCTTTTGCTGAAAGTATTATCTTGAATTATCTGGGATGTTCTGTGTTTGTGTTCATATTATAACTGTTTCAAAATGTTCATAGAAGTAGGAAAATGGGAAGGTAATCACTCATAATAAGTGAACGAAGTAGCACTAACATTTTCAAATGTAAACTATTAGAAGGCATTAACGAGACCTAATGTAATATTAAAGCAATGCATGTACTTGTATATAAGCCAAGTTTTTCAGCACTTTTGTTTTTTTGGCATCACTGCCCTCTGGTGGTTGTGGGCACTACCCAGTGCTGCTCCTGAGAGCTGCTGCTCGATTTGAACTGCCAAGCCCACGGGCAGCAGTCCTGCACTCAACCACTTACGCCACCAGGGCTCAGCTTTCAGCACTTTTTAATGCAGTTTTTTTTGGTAAAATTAGGTGCTTTGGCTTATACGCGAGTAAAATTTTGTGGTAAAATTCGGGTCAACTTATACTCGAGTATATACAGTAGTTTTATCTTGTTTCCACTATCTCATTTGAAAAAGCTAACAAGTAAAAAAATAGATTACCCACGGCTCAAGTTTATAGAGAACTAAACATACTCACAATTTCATAATTAGTAAGAAAAGATAAAACACTTAATGCTGAACGGATCTATTAGAAAAAGGTGCAATCTTTTATCCTATTTCTTTTCCAAACAAATGCATGGTAATGTGGAAGAAATTTTGTTACTAATCCTTTAGTATTTATGAACCATCACCTGTTAGTTAGTTTGTTAGGCAATGGTGGTTTGTGTGCAGCTATGGTATGGGAAGTTATGCCAGCGGCATTTCAAGCATCACCTGGATCACTTCTGGCAGATGGGTTTTAGGGAGCCTTTCAGACTAGAAAGGAAGGTCTGTCAAAGTACCTTTAGAAATGAGCTCATGTGGGCCTCCCACAAAAAGAAATGAGCTCATGAAAACTTTTTTTTTTGGGGGGGGGCATCACTGCTCTCCGGTGGTGGGAGTAGGAGGCCCAGCCCCCCTGCTGGAATTGAACCTCCGTCTCAGTGGGCCGCAGTCCCACGCACAATCACTGTGCCACCGGGGCTCAGCCCTGAAAACTCTTTTTTTTTTTTTGTGGCATCACTGCCCTGTTGGGAAAAGGAAGCCCAGCCTTGCTCCTGGAGAGCTGCTGCTGGACTTGAATCGTCATTCCTGGGGGCCGCAGTCCCGCACACAATCACTAGCCCACCAGGGCTCAGCTGAGCTCATGAAAACTTTATGAGTCACTTTAGACCATTATCAGAATTGCTTGCTTTGGACATCTCATTAACACCCCAAGCCACTCTCACCTCAAGAACAGCAAATAAGCTGATTGCTTTTGAGTCAATTCCAACTCAAAGGGATCCTGGTGGCATAGTGAGTTACACGCTGAGCTGTCAACCGCAGGTCAGCCATTTGTTCCACCAGCTACTTTGTAGGGAAGATGAAGCTGTCTGCTCGTACAAAATGGTTTGGCCCATAGCCACAATGATGGACTTCAATGTGTCAGCAGTGCTTACAAGAATGACATAGACCAGGCAATATTTCCTTCTACTATATTTAATGAGTACTTATTACCATATATACTCGTGTATAAGCTGAGCTTTCTAGGACATTTTTAATGCAGTTTTTGTGGTAAAATTAGGTTCCTCAGATGATATTCAGGTTGGCTTATACTTGAGTATATATGGTATGTAATCCTTTAGGACTTGTACTTCAAAACTACCAGCCAAAGATATATTGCACATTCTATTGTACATCCATTAGTCACTGGGTCAATGAAGAGAAAAAGAGTCTTTGACTACTTAAAAAAAAAGTACTGGGGTTTAAGTGGTTGAGTGCGGGACTGCAGCCCATGGGTTTGGCAGTTCAAATCCAGCGGCGGCTCTCAGGAGCAGCACTGGGTAGCGCCCATGACCACCAGAGGCAGTGATACTCCCCCAGCCCCCCCCCAAAAAATTTAAAAAGTACTGTCTGTGTACTCTGCCAGAAAGAAAACATTGTTTTATTTACAGAGTCTTAGGATTGTTCAATGGGAAAGAGATAAATAAACAGGATTAGTTTTTTTTTTTTTTTAGCTTTTTAGTTTTTTTAGGCATCACTGGCCTCTGGTGGTGGGAGTAGGAGGCCCAGCCTTTGCTCCTGTGAACTGGAATTGAACCTCCATCTCAGTGGGCCGCAGTCCTGTGCAAAACCACTACGTCACTAGGGCTCAGTCAATAAACAGGGTTATAATAACAATAAACACTTTAAAGTCTCTGCCATCAAATCAATTCCAACTCACAGAGTCTCTATAGGAAAGAATAGAAGTAGCCCTTTTGGTTTCTGGGGGTATAAAATTTGGGGGGGACATCACTGCCTGCTGGTGGGAGTAGGTGGCCCAGCCTTGCTCCTGGACAGCTGCTGCTGGATTTGAACCGCCAGCCCTGTGGGCTGCAGTCCCGTGCACAACCACTACACCACCAGGGCTCAGCCCTGGGAGTATAAATTTTTTTTTTGTTTTGTTTTTTTGTTTTTTGAGGCATCACTGCCCTCTGGTGGTGGGAGTTGAGGCCCAGCCTTACTGCTGGATTTGAACCTCCAACCCAGTGGGCTGCAGTCCCGCGCACAACCACTACACCACCAGGGCTGGTATAAATTTTTAAGGAAGCAGAAAGTTTAATGGTTCTCCCATTGAGCCACTGGTGGAGTTAACTGCTGACTGGACGGTAACATACTACATTCCCAAAGCTCTCAAAAGGATTAAAATGGAATATAAACAGTACTAAGATTGGGATCATATGAAAATGGAGGGATTCTACCAGATTCAATGCATCGTCCTTGACTAGATTCTACTTTGAACAAACCATCCATAAGATATTTTAAGGGCAAAAGGGAAATTTGAATACAGACTATGAGATGATATTAAGAATAATTGTCCTCCCATGACCACCAGAGGGCAGTGATGCCAAAAAAAACCACACCAAAAAAAACTCCAAAAAAAGAATAATTGTCATTACTGTTGAAAAACAACTTAGAAGATTTGATAGAATCCTTAGGGGCATGTGTATATTAACTGGGGAGGAAAAAGATAATGGTTGAATGTAACTAAATGTAGTTAATGTCACAAAAAGACACATGTAGAAACTGTTAAATTGGTGTATATTTTGCTGTGCATGTTCTCAACAACAAAGTAAGTAAAATCTTTAAAAAAGTACTTTTGTCAGGGCTGAGCCCCGGTGGCATACTGGTTGTGTGCGGGACTGCGGCCCACTGGGTTGGAGGTTCAAATCCAGCAGCAAGGCTGGGCCTACCACTCCCACCACTGGAGGGCAGTGATGCCCCAAAACAAAAACAAAACAAACAAACAAAAGTACTATTGTCATTTTTGTTAATGCAATAAAGGTACAGTCATTTGAAAGACGTTCTCATTTTGAGGGGTGCATATTGGTATATAAGCACAAAATAAAAACTATATGACAATACAATGTCAATGATTTTTAAATTAGGAGATAGGTATAATAGGCACATACAAAGTTAGGTTAATTTCCTGAATTTAAAACTTTTCATGATAAAAGTTATATTAAAAAAATGCTGCTAGGGCTGAGCCCCGGTGGCATAGTGGTTGTGTGCGGGACTGTGGACCACTGGGTTGTTGGTTCAAATCCAGAAGCAGATCTCCAGGAGCAAGGCTGGGCCTCCTACCCCCACCAGAGGGCAGTGACCCCCTCCCACAAATGCTTCCCCCACCTCCCAAAAAATGCTGCAGGGCTTATCCCCAATCCCAACTATGTGGACAACCCCCCACTCTCCACCCCACAAGAAGAATTCACTTCAGAGGACTGCACTGAAGCTACAGCTCAGGGAGAAGGGTACATCTCATCAGAGCAGTGAGGAGCAAATGAGAGAGTGGAACAAACATTGGCCCAAGTCCCAAGGATGCTATTCCTGCTTAGAGCAGCCAATGCACAGAGAGAATCACAGGGCTGGCTACACCATGAGTCACAGACATGACATCACTCACTCACCCATAGGGGACAGCACTGGAGGCACAGAGAAGGAATTGTGCCCAACCCAACCCCACCACACTGAGGTGAAACACTAAGGGCAGGCCACAGAGCAGCAAGGGGAGCAAAGCAATGAAGTCCCAGGGGAATACCAAAAATAGACCTGGGGGGTAGGCATGGCCGCCTGTCAGACTCAACTGGAAAACACACGAAAGGTTAACAAACAGACCTGAAAGTATTTATAGGCTTTCTTTTTTTTTTTTTTTTTGGGGGGGGGAACCATCACTGCTTCTGGTGGTCGTGGGTGCTACCCAGTGCTGCTCGTAGTGCTGCTCCTGAGAGCAGCCGCTGGATTTGAACCTCCAAGCCCGCGGGCTGCAGTCCTGTACTCAACCACTTACTCCAACGGTGTTCAGTACCTAGGCTTTCTTTTCTTGTCATTTTTTTTTGGTGGGGGGGGGGCATCCCTGATCCCCGGTGGTGGGAATAGGAGGTCCAACCCCACTGCTGGAATTGAACCTCTGTCCCAGTGGGCCGCAGACCCGCGCAGAGCCACTACGCCACTGGGGCTCAGCCCTTTTTCTTGTCATTTTTTTCTGGTTTTGTTTTGTCTTGTGTTTGCACTTACTTTCTTTGCATGTCTATCCAGATAAGATAAGTGGGTTAAACAATCCGGAAGAGAAAATAATGAAAATGATGTTTCTGGAGGAACGGGAACACAACAGGGGAGGTGCAGGGTGGAGGGTGCTGGGGTAAGGCGTGGGAAAGAAAGTTGGTGTTAGCAAGCACAGGCACAAGGGAACAACAAGTGATGTAAAATCAATGGCAAGGAGGGCGGAGGATGCCTGGTGGGGTTTGATCTAGGGCAATGCAGCCGTAGGCATGACTGAGACCCATATGAAGGCCAAACATGACAATGGGACAAGAGGAAGTAAAAGGAAAGAGAGGGAAGAACTAGCAGGCAAAGGACATTAGTAAGTATGAATTCAGGCATGAACATATGCCAATATATATGATGATGGGGAAATAGATCTACGTACATATGTTTATATATTATTAGGGTAACATATGCACATTGGACCTCTATTCAAATATTCCCTCAATGCAAGAACACTTTGTTCTAATATCCCAGCATTTTGTGACACTCACCTTCCCAAGATGATCGCTGAAGCCAAAACGGGTGCCTAAGTATATGTGGTAGAGAAAGCTGATGGTGCCCTGCTATCAAAAGATACAGCATCTGGGGTCTTAAAGGCCCAAAGATAAACACGTGGCCATCTAGCTGAGAAGCAACAAAGCCCACATAGAAGCACACCAGCCTGTGTGATCATGAGGTGTCAATGGGATCAAGTATCAGGCACCAAAGACCCAGAACAAAAAATCTTATCATTGCGAATGAGGGGGAGTGCGGAGTAGCGACCCTAAACCCATCTGTAGACAATTGGACATCCCCTTGCAGAAGAGTCAGGGTGCAGTATAGCAATGATGAAACATACAACTTTCCTCTAGCTATTTATGCTCCCTCCCCCGTACCCCCTACCACTCTCATGATCCCAATTCTACCTTATAAATCCGGCTATACCAAAGCATGTACATGGATACAAATAAGAGCTCGCAACATAAGACAGATACACCCCTCAGTATCAATCATGAGCGAGGCGGGTAAGAGGAAGATGGAGGAGAAAGAAGGAACCAATCACAATAATCTACATATAACCCCTTTCCAGGGGGACAGAACACAGAAAAGTAGGTGAAGCGACACAGCAGCCAGTGTAAGACATGAAAAAAAAATTATAAATTATCAAGGGTTCAGGAGGGATGGGGGGGAGAATGAGCTGATATGAAGAGCTCAAGCAGAAATGTTTTGAAAATGATGATGGCAACATAAATGTGCCTGACACGATGGAGGGATGTATAGATTGTGATAAGAGCTGTATGAGCCCTCAATAAAATGATTAAAAAAAACACAAAAAAATCATTTTCATTTATAATGGGTTTAAAGAATTATATCTAAAGAATAAACCGGGCTGCAAGTGGTTGTGTGCGGCCCACTGGGTTGGTGGTTCAAATCCAGCAGCAGCTCTCCAGGCACAAGGCTGGGCCTCCTACTCCGACCAGAGGGCAGTGATGGCCCCCCACCAAAAGAATAAACTTCAGCACTCTCCCTAAATTTAGATGTGAAGAAAAAAATCGTTTCACTCATTTAATTTCATTTAGTGGTAAGGTCAAGCAACAAGTATAAAAGAAGAAGCGGAGATTAGGGAGAAAATTTCTCTGGGATGACACTTTTATCACTGTTGGAGTATTTCCCTGATTCAGTAAAACTGAGTACTTTAAAGTAGGTAAGGTGTAGGATCTCAAAGGACATTCTTCATTTCATAAGGTGGCAAAATCCACATCACATTGAACAGGAGTTCTCAGGATGTCAGAGAAGGCAGTTGTTATAAGTTATCTAGCTAGAAATGAGGAAAATAATCAAGACTCATTATAAAGGGTGCTAAAAAAGCAAAAGATCCAGAATAAGATATCTGTGGTGGATAGCAAATTATTTCAAATATATCAAAAGAGATCACATATCTAGAGCATCAGAGATACTTAGGGGAAACTTAAGATTCTGTAAGCAAGGTAATTAGGGGGGCATCACTGCCATGGTGGGAGTAGGAAGCCCATACTTATTCATTTTTATACTCATTGTTATTAACCCCCCTTTCTATCCAACCTCCTCTGCCACAACGCAAAGGAACCATTCCTCTAGTTATTATCTCTACTGATTTACCTATTCTGAATTTCATACAGAGAAAATCATACCAAAAAATCCCCCAAAAATAATGGCCAAAGAAAATAGAGAAAACCCCCAATCCAAGAAAGTAAAAATAATAAAAATCAGAACAAATTAGACTAGAAAAAACTAGAACAAATGAGTCAAAAATGAAAACAAAGAATAAATGTTAAAATTTAATCTAACTCTATCTGCATCAATCAACTTTTCCATTATCTTTCAATTCCATTTTTCGAATAACTTTCTGAAGTCATCCTGCCCCTCTATATATGTACCAAAGATGTCTGCTAATGAATGAATCCAGGCTGCATTTGAAGAAGCCAGGTATGGCCCAAATGACTTAGTAGTAATGTGCAATCATTCTGATTTGATGTAAGGGTGCTTTGCTACTTTGTCCTTAGATGTTGGACAAGTACAGGTGACTCTTAGGCAACTCTTAGCATACACCTACCGGAGACATGGGAGAAACACAAATGAATTCTCACTTTTGTAGGATAGGAACTGAAATAGGAATACGAGAACTAGAACTTTGGGTATTCTTCTATAAGCAAGCAGATCATTATTTTACACTACTTTTCAATTCAGTAAGTGTTTATGGAAACAAACCTGGGTTTTGACCTAGATCAGCTTACCTTTATTTTGAAAAATAAGATTCACTGATATGGAAAGAAAACTGTTTTCTTCTAATAAAATGCTAAATAAAGATGTTGTGGCCAACAGCAGCTGCAAGATGTGTAGCACAGTAGTTCCCGGCCTAGACTGCATGTTATAATCACCTGGGAGTACTTTGATTGTGTAAAAAAAAAGATATTGCAGTCCTCATCTAGAGATTGTGATTTAACTGAGCTGGTGGTAGGCTCTAAGCACTAGTATCTTCTTTAAAGGGACTTAAACAGTCTGGGCTGAGAATCACTGGTTTAAAGTGAAAGAATGTCCGCACAGAAGAAATAGTATTTGAAAAGCTTCCTTAAAAATGAATCAAACTTGGATAAACAAAAAGGAGTAATGAGATCTTTCAAAATAGGAATTAAGCAACAGAAATGGTAGTAGGAGGGCAGGAATGAAAAGGTACGAAGAAGACATGGTATAGGACAGGTTGTTTCAGGTGAAGCACAGTGTGAGCATAAGGGAAAAGTAGAAATTATCTTGGATGCTCATCCTCAAAGTACTGGGTGCTGTTGCTACTTTTGCTATATTACTGACATGATCAGGGCATTATTCTAATGTAGAAGTCTAGTACAAATTCATAAAATATTGAGCTAGGTGGCAGTCATAAAAAATGGAATGGATGCAAGAGGTAACAAGAAAAAGCCTAATGAGAATTTTTGGCAGAGTAGTAAATAGCACTATAAAATCAAACTGATTATCTTAATAGCAAACACGATCATCCAGGCAAACCTTGATTAATTTTTTCAACTCCTTTTGCCCTTGTATATAAATATCTATAATTAGAAATATCTACAATTAGAAGTCATCCTAGTATTTTTGTATCTTTCCTTAGAAGCTAAAATAACAAATCCCTAATGCAACCTGTGAAAAAGATGCGATATAATTTAAAAATTGTTAAATGGACTTGAGGTTAACATATAAATTGCTATCCCATCCATCATAAATAATTATTTAGTATTTTTTCACAATTTGTTAATAAATTTAAAGCTGAAATCTTTTATTCTAAAGCAAATCATAAGACATTTATATCAAATTTCTTTAATTAAGAATTACAATGAAATTGCTACTTCTAGTCATACCTTGTATTTGGTCATGGTGCTAAAATGATTATTCCGAAAAAACACACAAAGTTCTCCTTCCTGAACTGTTGACGTTAGTTCACATAATCCATGGTATGTCAGTTGAGTGGCTGTGTTATTTAGAAACTGCTCAGCAACAAAGCCTAAGAAACCAATGCATAATATTAGATAAAAGAATAATTTCAACATTAAAAAGTTACTCTTTGCTATTTACATTGTACGTTGTACTCCAGATATATGGGAGAGTACATTCAAAATTTTTCCTGGGAAAATATGATAGCCTCCAATTGACGAGTCTTCTAATTCTTTTATGGAAAACACATCTACATTCTTATCCTAAGAAATAGTTGTGTGAAATTCTTTGTGTCAATAAATGTGTTCATGATAAATATTCCATCTCTTTGCAAAAGAATTTAGGCAGCTTATAATAAAATACATGGACAAAATTAAAATTACATTAAAAGTAGGTAGGAGAGAAAGATGTATGTTAACAGTTACTTCCCAGTGGCTACAGGGTTCGAAATTAAATGTCTTTACAAAGGTTTTTAAAAATCATTTTATTGGCAGCCGCTCGGCGGCTTCAAAAAAAAAAAAAAAATCATTTTATTGGGGGCTCACACAACTCATCAAAATCCACATATCCATCCATTGTATGTCAAGCACATTTGTACATTTGTTGCCTCCATCATTCTCAAAACATTTGCTTTCTGATTGAGCCCTTGGCATCAGCTCCCTTTACAAAGACTTTAACAAAGACAGCAGCAGGTAAGTCTTAAGTCTCAAGCTGTCCATTCATACTGCAAGACTAAAAGCAGGTGTGAGCTTGTGCAGATTTTATGCCAGTCTTCTCTAAAACATGCCCTTCCTTCATTATACAGATACACAAAACTTGGAAACAAATGACTTGTTCTGTTTTTAAAATCTATACAAGTTTAAAGAAAAGTCTATACAAGTTTTCTGGGGTAATTTAAAAGACACAGACACATATCAAGACCTTTCAAAAAGTTTACAGAAAAATTTTCAGGAACCATTTCTCTTCTTTCCTTCCTCTTCTGCCCTCCTTTTACTCCTTCCCGTAGTAAGCTGACAATGTTTCTGATGCAAAAAGAAGGGAAAGGAATGTGCCCCAAAGAGTTTCTCTGCTAGAAGAGGTGACAGAGTAAGTAAAGATGAGTCTGTACTAAGAAATGAACAGTTTGGCCAGAAGTTGAAAATAAACTTGGAAGAAATTTGGATCCATGTGTGATCACGGTCAAAGAAAGCTGGATTAGGTAGTTTGTCCCACTCCCTCTCCAACCTTCACATTTATGGTTTCAAGCCAAAGGAGGTTGCAAAAAGTTACCAATACCTCACACTATTCCAGGAACTTGGAGGAGCCAAAGTGCAAAAAACCACTGGGAAAAACTACCGCCAAAGCAGCCATCCTCATTAGTATAGTAGTGAGTATCCCCGCCTGTCATGTGGAAGACTGGGGTTCAATTCCCCAACGGAGAGGCACACGCCCTTTAAAAAAAGAAAAAGAAAAATTCTGCCTGCTAAAACTACCGCCAAAGCAAATGTACATATGCCTACCACCTCTTGGGTTCTTACACTTAGAAACAAAACATTTCCTCCCTTGTCCAATTATTACCGTGATTATTATTATTTCCCTAAGTACTAAGCTATTAGGCAGAATATACTAGTGGTATCCTAAAGAATTTATCATAGTATTTAAAAAAGAAATCATTCTATCTGTGCTGGGTGGTATCACTGCTGTCTGAAAAGTCCATTTTACTAAATGTTTTTCTTAAGGAAAATAAAAAAGCATCTGCACATCCCTTCCAGTCTTCATTCACACCACAATCCTCTCTAAAAAGGCCCTTCAAAAGGATAAAAAACTTAATAAGTGATATGTAAAATGCTACTTTCATTTAGTCTGAAATTCAAAATGTTAACACTAGAAGGTTTGTTCTGAGGAATTCCTTTTCGTAACAGGACAGCAATTCAGAGAGAACAGTGTAAGCATCTTGCCCCCAAACATAAACTTAGCTATGGCAAATTGAAGACTGGAATACAAGAGAACTACGGTATTACATTAAAAAATGATTGTAGATGATTATTACAAATGCCATCTTAGTTCTATTTCTCCTCAAACCATGAAACAAAGCCTATTTAAAACTTACAAAGAACAACACTTCCTCTCTCTTCTGCCACTTCTAGACAGGAACATCCTTGTGATATCATTGGGATATTCCAAAAGGTTAATCTAATTTCAACTTTTCATAGCTAATTAAATATATTTGACTAAGAAATTCTAAGAGTTACACAGTAGTTTGCCTGTCCATATTTGTTTGAATAGTCTACTGTCTAAAGTAACAAGTTGCTCATTTGAGCATTCAGATTATGTGTATCATTTGTTATAGATATTATTGAAGACATTAAAGTAAGGTAAAAAGTAATGCAAGGTTAACAATAAAATAAGACTATTTCTGAAAGTAAATTTAAATAGAAATTATTTTGCTGATAGCATTAGTGAAAAATATACTTTCCCATCAGAAATTCAATAACAAACAAGTACATCAAAATATTTTCCTCCTACCAGAGAGCTCTTAGAGAATACTAAAGTGATTTGAAAGATGGGCACTAAAAATTAGGCAAAATTCCCTACATGATCTCTGAAGACAAAGCAAACGCATAAAGTAAATGTGGCGAAGAAAGCTGATGGTGTTCTGCTATCAAAAGATATAACATCTGGGGTCTTAAAGCCTTTAAAATAAAATAAAATAAAATAAAATAAAGCCATTTAAAATAAAATGATTAAAATTTTCTGATTCATCTTCATGTTTCAATATGAATTATTAACAATATATTTCTTCAGGCTGAGCCCCAGTGGCATAAAAGTTATGTGCGGGACTGCGACCCACTGGGTTGGCAGTTCAAATCCAGCAGCAGCTCTCCAGGAGCAAGGCTGGACCTCCTACTCCCACCAAACAAGCAGCCATCTAGCTGGAAACAACAAAGCCTACATGGAAGAAGCACACCAGCCTGTGTGATCATGAGGTGTCAAAGGGATCAGTTATCAGGCATCAAAGAACAAGAACTTTTGTGGGGGAGGAGCCAAGTCAGTCAAATTACAATGTAGCAATGAAAAAACATACAACTTTTCCTCTACTTCTTAAATGCTTCCTTTCCACCACTATCAAGATCCCAATTCTACCTTACAAATCTGGCTAGACCAAAGGATGTACCCTGGTACAGATAAGAACTGCAAACACAGGGCATCTAGGATAGATAAACCCCTCATGATCAGTGGTGAGAGTGGAGATACCAGGAGGGCGGTGGGAAGGTGGGGTAGAAGAGGGAACCTATTACAAGGATCTACAAATAACCTCCTCCTTGGGGGATGGACAGCAGAGAAGTGGGTGAACCGAGACATAAGACAGTGTCAAGACATGACAAAATAATAAAATTTATAATCAAGGGTTCATGAAGTGGTGATGCGATGGGGGAGGGGGGAAATGAGCTGATACCAAGAGCTCAAGGAGAAAGAAAATATTTTGAGAATGATCATGGCAACAAGTATACAAATGTGCTTGACATAATGAATGGATGTATGGATTGTGATAAGAGTCGTACAAGCTTCCAATAAAATGATTAAAATTTTCTGATTCATCTTCATGTTTCAATATGAATTATTAACAATATATTTCTTCAGGCTGAGCCCCAGTGGCATAAAAGTTATGTGCGGGACTGCGACTCACTGGATTGGCAGTTCAAATCCAGCAGCAGCTCTCCAGGAGCAAGGCTGGACCTCCTACTCCCACCAAAGGGCAATGATGCCCAAAATAATAATAAAAAATAACCAATATATTTCCTCAAAAAGATGGAACAAAGCACTCTTAAATTTAACAAATTCCTAAATATTTTTTGAAATATGGAGGTTCATGGGGCTGAGCCCCAGTGGGGTAGTGGTTGTGCGCGGGACTGCAGCCCACTGGGACGGAGCTTCTATTCCAGCAGTGGGGCTGGGCCTCCTACTCCCACCACCAGAGAGCAGTGATGCCCCCCCCAAAAAAAACAAAACAAAACAAAAAAGAAATATGGAGGTTCATATGACTTGATCGATTGGTACATGCAGAAACCAGATTTCTTACAGTGTCAGAAAAAGAGAATTCAAAAAGAATGGGGACATGTCAAAAGAACATGAGGCATCCTGTTGATCAATTTTGGGGCAATTTCAGCATAAAAAAGAATAATGATAAAAAAGGATAATGATGATAATGGATAACTTATTAAACAAAAAAGAATATATGATCTCCATGGATAGATATTTTTTTAATTGGGGAAGGAAAAGGAGAAGAAAAAATGTTTTAAAAGAAGAGACATGGGGCTCAGCCCCGGTGGCATAAGTGGTTGAGTGCAGGACTGCGGTCCGCGGGCTTGGCAGTTCAAATCCAGCAGCGGCTCTCAGGAGCGGCACTGGGTGGCTCCCACAACCACCAGAGGGCAGTGAGGCCCACCAAAAAAAAAAAAAAAAAAAAAAAGAAGAGACAGGGCTGAGCCCGGGTTGTGCGCGGGACTGCGGCCCACTGGGATGGAGGTTCAATTTCAGCTCCACAGGAGCAAAAGCTGGGCCTCCTGCTCCCACCACCAGAGGGCAGTTATGCCCCCCCCCCAAAAAAAAAACAAACAAAAAAAGAAGAGACATAGTATGAATATAAATTTACATTTGGAAAGTACAATGGAGTGTAAATGAAATAAAGAAACTATTACCACTACAATAATCAGATCAGGTATGAACTAATGAACATGCAATATATTAGCCAAAAGTTACGACCAGGGGATAGGGTAATTACTGATTACTTATTAATTATAATGAAAGAATATCTTCATAAATTTTACATTTCTAGCAGACACTATAGCCAATTTTGAATCTCAGCATTAATGAGATAAACAGACAACATGTAGCCTCTGACTTGATACCTTGGGAAGGATATTCCTACCCAAAATATAGAACCTGAATAGAATCATGAGAAAACAATCAGATGGATTAAAACTGAGGCACATTCTACAAAACTCCATGATAGCTAGTAAAAGAAAAGTCGGGCTGAGCCCCGGTGGCGTAGTGGTTGTGCGCGGGACTGCGGCCCACTGGGACGGAGGTTCAATTCCAGCAGTGGGGCTGGGCCTCCTACTCCCACCACCGGAGAGCAGTGATGCCCCCCCCCCCAAAAAAAAAAAAGAAAAGTCAATACTGCAGAAGACCAAATCAGAAGAGAAGGAAGAAGAAAGGAAATGCCTGGGATCTTTGGACTGAGTTTTTCCCTCCATAACCTCTAGTTAGAATTCATTTGGGCATAGGATCTTCAGGTGTGTAAGGAAGGAGCAATTACCAAAGTAGGTTGTGTATTATGACATTCTTCCCCACTGCAAATGAATTTAATATTTATTTATAATTAAAAAAAATATTTACATAACACCAATCCTTTTTGAGACAGAAAAGGTCACATTGGGCACAAAAGCACAAGTCAGGGAAAACAGAGTTCTGGGGGTACTCTCAGGTAAGCACTGGACTTCCAAATGCAAGGTCAGAGGGTCAAACACACTAGCGCCCCTGTGGGAGGAAGCAGCAGCTGTCTGCTCTCAGGAAGATTCACAGCTTCAAAAGCCTTACATAAGGTCAGTGTGAGTGGGAACTGACTCAATGGCTGTGTGTGTGTGTGTGTGTGTGTGTGTGTGTTAGAAACTAAGGAACAAAAGTTAAAAAGAAGACAAAGACCTTCCTTCCAGAACCAACAGAGAAAGAAAGACTTTCTCTAGAGCTGATGTCCTGAATCTAGACTTCTAACCTACAAACTATGAGAAAATCAATTTATTTATTAAAACCTCCACTTGTGATATTTTTGTTAAGGCAGCACTAAGAAACAAAGAATTTCTCCTACATCACAAGTGCTTACAGTAATGTGGGAATAGAATGGTCTTTAACTACAGCTGAGGTTGAGAAAAAGGTTAAAAACCATCAAGGACAGGGGAACAACTAGAAAATTCTGAATATATTAGACCATGATATGTATCAGTGCTAACTTTCCTCAGATAACTGTATAGTGATTATATGAGAAAGTTCTTGTTCTTAGGAGATACGCAAACTGAAGGATTAATGGGTAAAGTGATGTGTATATTATTTGCAACTAATTCTTACGCTTGGAAAAAACCGTGTGTATGCATATATAGGAACATAAAAAGAAAGCATACAACACATAAACAAAAGACAAATTTAAAACAGTTCATTTGCAATTTTTTCATTTCTATAGATTTGAGATTTTTCAAAATATCTTTAAGAGCCCCCAAAATAAAATGATTTTTTAAAAAAGACAATGCTCTACTAAAATAGCACACTTGAGCACCTTAAGGCTCATCTCAGTCAGTAGAAATGTTCAATGTTCATGATAAAGTTCACTCAGCACTCCCAAATAACATTCCTTTTGAAAAGGAAAAAAAGGTTATCAAAGTAAGGCTAACTAAAAACCTTGATTAGAATCCCCATATGATTTTATAAGTCAACGAGGTTTCAACCTTTTCAAATAAACAATGGATGATTTTGTCTTGAATTCCTAACACTAGCATCATCTGTATTTTTTTTTATTGCAAGGAAAAGAGGCAGGTAATAAGGAGCAGCACTCACCCACCTTCACTAACCAGCTCACTGTTGTCTGACTGCTTACAAGAGATGATCTTCTCTACCAGCTGGTTGTAGCTGCAGTTGCCAACGGCTTTTACAATGTCATCAGTCTGGAAAACAAATGGCTCACCTGTGATAAGATTTTTAACAGGAACTGGAAACATGGGATATCCAGGACAGATGATCCCTTTAAAAAGTGGGGAAAGTGGCGACACCGGGAGGGTGGAGAGAGGGTGGAGTGGAAAGGGGGAACTGATTCTACATATAACCTCCTCCCTGGGTGTGGACAACGGGGCAGGGGGCAAAGGGAGACATCAGACAGCGTTCGACAAGACAAACAAACTTATAATAGTTTATAAATTATCAAGGGTTCATGAGGGAGGAGGGTGTGGGGAGAGGGTGGAAAAAGAAGTCATTACAAGGGGCTTAAATGGAAAGAAAATATTTTGTGAATGATGATGGCATCAAATATACAAATGTGCTTTGTATACAACTGATGTATGGATGGAGGGTGCTGAACCTGTATGAGCCCCCAATAAAATGATTTTTAGAAAGATTTAAAACAGTAAAAAGGGAAACACAATACAAAATATGAAAGTATTATTGTATCTATGAGAAAAAGACAACAGCAAAAAAAAAAAGAAAAAGAACCCAATGTTAAAATCAACACCCATGTATTTTCAATTTGTTTATGGCTTACTATAACACATTATCAAAAATACTGTTCTGTTTCAATTTTGAAAAAAACATATCAAAAGTTATTATATATAACTTTATTTCTTAAGGTTGTAAAGGTGTAATTAACTAAACTGTAATACACTAAAATAAGTAAACTATTCCACATTAAAAAAATCAAGAAAATGTGAGCATTTTTTAGTATATGTGCTGCCGAAGCGAGCACAATGTGAGATGTTTTTTTTTGGGGGGGCATCACTGCCTCAGGTGGTGGGAGTAGGAGGCCCAGCCTTTGCTCCGTGGAGCTGGAATTGAACCTCCATCCCAGTGGGCCGCAGTCCCGTGCACAACCACTACGCCACCGGGGCTCAGCCCCAATGTGAGAATTTTTTACTCAAAGTGTTTCATCTTTTTTTTTTTTTTTTAAGGCATCACTGCCCTGGTGGTGGGTAGGAGGCCCAGCCTTTGCTCCTGGGAGCCGGAATCGAACCTCCATCCCAGTGGGCCGCAGTCCCGCACTCAACCACTACGCCACCGGGGCTCAGCCCAAAGTGTTTCATTTTAAAAGCAAGACAAAACGGGCTGAGCCCCGGTGACGTAGTGGTTGAGTGCGGGACTGCGGCCCATTGGCTTGGCAGTTCAAATCCAGCAGCGGCTCTCTGGGAGCAAGGGTGGGTAGCTCTCATATCCACCAGAGGGCAGTGATGCCCCTCCCCAAAGTAAGGCAAAATTAAAGATTTTAACTTATAAAATTAGCATAAAAGATTTTAACTTATAAATTTTTTTGGGGGGGGGCATCACTGCCTCTGGTGGTCATAGGCGCTACCCAGTGCTGCTTCTGAAAGCTGCTGCTGGGTTTGAACCGCCAAGGCCGCGGGCCGCAGTCCCACACTCAACCACTTACGCCACCAGGGCTCAGCCCTAAAATTTTTCTTTTTTATTAATTACTTATTTCTTAACATTTCTAAAGGAGATATAGCTGAAAAAATGTGATTTTCCTGAAAAAAAATTCCTACTAAGCAGGGACAATATTTGCTTAATGAATCGTATTTAATTTTTATCTTTGGAGATACAGTTGAAATCTATACCTTAACCAAATATATTCTAGAATAGAGGCACAAATTACCAAATAATATATGTCGGCTAACAGTGATAAATAGCTGTTATTTGTGAATTTCATTGCATTATAAATATTCCATGGTACGAATATACCTTAACATATGGATACATTCATAGCATTGTATTTAGTTGGGGAACAAGACAAGTAATACAGTGAGAAGAATTCTAGGGCTTGTGTTTTGTCTAATTGTTGAGTATTAGGGTATTCTTATCCTTAATTTATTAGATAACTCCAAAGTAGATGGCCAATTTACATTTTCCATCAATATTGGGAAGTGAAAAAAATTTTTTTGGGGGGTGGGGGCATCACTGCCTCTGGTGGTCGTGGGCGCTACCCAGTGCTGCTCCTGAGAACCGCCGCTGGATTTGAACCACCAAGCCCATGGGCTGCAGTTCTGCACTCAACCATTTACGCAACCGGGGCTCAGCCCCGGGAAGTGAATTTTTTATGTTGTATATTTTTTCCAATATTTAATCCTGTCAGATTTAAAAATATTAGTCAAGTGTATTGTGCCACAGTATAGTGTTAACTTCAAGGTCAGGAGTTCTAACCTACTGGCTGCTCCAAGGGGAGGCTTTCCATGCTCATAAAGAGTGAGTCTCCAAAACTCACAGGGGCAGTTCAACCCATTTTATATGGTGGCTATGAGTTGGCATCGATTCAATGGCCATGAGTTTGTAGTCTTTTTGGCATTGTGGTATTTGTAATGGTATATTTGTATTTACTTGATGGGTAATTCATATATTCACTGACCATTTGGATATCTACACACACACCTATATACCCTCCGCCTTTCCTGAAAGTAAAAACAATCTCTTTATTAAGAATCAGGTGAAGGTTTACAGAACAGATCATCAGTTTCACATTCAACAATTCATACATATTTTGCAATGTGCTCTCATCACGCCACTCATCTACTTCCTGCTTGTGTTTCCCGTTTCCATTACTCCTCTTTCCTAATCTGCTGAACTTTGTCCTTGAGTAAATGCTGTCCTTTTGTTCTTGAAAGGTTGATTATTGGAGAATCATGTTGGTGAAATACTCATTCATTTCTCTCTCTCTCTCTCTCTCTCTCTCTCTCTCCCTTTACTGAGTCATCTATCCTTTAAAAAATTACATGGGGGCTGAGCCCCAGTGGTGTAAGTGGTTGAGTGCAGGGCTGCGGATTGCGGGTTTGGCGGTTCAAATCCAGTGGCGGTTTTCAGAGCAGCGCTGGGTAGCTCCCACAACCACCATAGGGCAGTGATGCCCCCCAAAATAATTACTTGGGGACAGTTCTACCCTATAGAGTCAGTATGAGTCAGCATTTACTTGATGGTAGTGGAAGTGATGAGCTAAGGGACTGACTGATAAACAAAATGACAATGACGCTTTTAAGGTAAACTATAGACACATGAATGGGTTTGGGGCTTGCACTTAATGATTCGTTTGTATGACAAGGTCCTCAATGCTTGCCTTCATGCAGAGATCACTGAATATACAGGTGTATTAACAAAGTGTGGTGAAGAAGAAAACAGATGGGGGAATCAAACTGTGGGGAGTATATTTCCCCACGGCTTGCAGCTCATGGGGAACTGTACTTGCATAGACTTCTCAGACTCCTCATACCGACAGTGTTTCGGACTGTTGTGTCATTGAAGAAATTGATGATGTTACCACTGCAATTGTCTTATACCTTAGGTGGATAATTGACAATGCTTTACATTTCTGTTTCTGTGGGTTTTGTTTTCCTGCCTTTAGTTTGACTGTTTTTGTTTTTTGTTGTCTTCTAGTTGGTTTGTTGCTGTTGTTGGGGTAGTTGGTCTTAAGGGGGTTTGATTTTGCCATAATATGAATGCCAAAGTAAACCTCAGTTGTGCATATCCCAGAGACAAGCAGATGAATTCTGGGCCCCCAATTAACTCTAGTCCCAATCCAAGAACAGTTAGTTCTGATAACATGGATTTGCTCGATAGGATATGGAACGATCACTGAAGGTAAGAGTGCTACACCAGTGCAGTGTCAAAAGCAGATGGTTCCCGGCTATCAACTGAGGTAGTGCCTGGTGTCTAAAAGGGTTGCATTCAAACAAGCAGCCATCTAACAAGGAATCAACTATATCCACATGGAAGAAGCACACCAGCTTGTGTGATTCAAAGGTGACAATAATGAAATTCAAATATGACAAAGGGAAAAGTCAGAGCTTCAATTGTGAGCACCCAATCTGTAGAAAACTAAGGAGGATAGTGGAAACCAAAACCTATCTGCAGAGTATTTAGTCAGACCAAGTTGCTGGAGGTTCCCCTCTAGCTACGGGCAAGTGTCTCACACAGTTTTACTATCAGAGATCATTTTTATCCTGGACTACACTGGATTGAATTTACTACTCAGTCAGTTGACCTCCCTCTTGACCCAACCTGAAATTGTTCTAGGTGCAAATATTCCTCGCTTGTTTCATGACAAAGATGTCTTTCCTGGCTTTTTAAATATGGATGGTGGCCTTTCATTTCTTAGGCATTTTTTGTAAGTATTTTATCTTCACGTTATTATTACTTGACCACTACCACTTTACTTTGTTTGTTTTTTATTCTTTCTGTTGTGTTTCCAAGTCTGCGAAGCACAGGATATAACAGCTGATGGAGGGCTTATAGAGGGGTAGGAGTGGAAGAGGGAGATGGGGCGAGGGAGCTGGGGGAGCAAATAATGTAGACAGGCGGGAGAGGGAACACTAGAGTGGATTGTGACGGCACAACTCATTTTTTTTTTTTAAAGACTAGTCAAGTGCAGTGGTGAGGGGGGTCACAACTAATTTTTCAAAAAGTATTTTTATTGGGGGCTCTTACATCTCTCATCACAATCCATACATTCATCTAGTGTGTCAAGCACATTTGCACATATACTTCCATCATAATTTTCAAAGCATTCTCTTCCGACTTAAACCCCTGATATCAACTCTCCACTTCTTTCCTCTCCCTCGTGAACCCTTTATAAGTTATAGGTTATTATTTCCACATTTTACATCATTCTCTGTTGCCCACTTTTCTGTTATTCATTCCCCTGGGAGGGTATTCTAATGATGATTACACAACTTTTTTTTTTTTTTTCACACAACTCAATTTAAACATGAAAAAAAAATGAAAAAGAAAAGAAAAAAAGGAAAATGTCCTAAATTTTTTTTGGGGGGGTATCACTGCCCTCTGGTGGGAGTTGGAGGTCCAGCCTTGTTCCTGGAGAGCTGCTGCTGGATTTGAACCTCCAAGCCAGTGGGCCGCAGACCCACACTCAACCACTACGCCACCGGGGCTCAGCTCAATGTCCTAAAATTTATTGAGGTAATGACTATATGATTCTTCTTGATATGATTGAACTATTGAATTGTATGATATGTAGATTATGTGCAAATAAAACTGTAAAATGTTAAAAGAAAGAAAACTAGAGGGTGACTAGCTATCGGAAAGAAAAGCATCTGGAGTCGTAAAGTTTGCTTTTAAACAAGTGAGGCATCAAACAAGTCCACATGGAAGTAGTACACCAGCCTGTGTGATGCAAGGATTATAAATAATAAAATCCAAATTTAAAGGAGGGAATGGTATCAGAGCTTAAATTGTGAACACTGGTTTGCAAAAGGTGGAAACCTAAAATTCATTTGCAGGATTCACACATGGATAAGCCTCTGGTGAATCCCCTCTGATCACAGCAGAGGAATGGATGTCAATAGCACTGTGATCAGACAAAGAGCATTACAAAGTTGACTATGTCACATAGTCATATTAAAATGTAGTACTTTAGGGCTGAGCCCCGGTGGCGGAGTGGTTGTGCGCAGGACTGCGGCCCACTGGGACGGAGGTTCAATTCCAGCAGTGGGGCTGGGCCTACTACTCCCACCACCGGAGAGCAGTGATGCCCCCCCCCCCAAAAAAAATGTAGTACTTTATCATTGGGTCTTCCTTTTGATTTATTTTAAAGCTATTGCAGTTAAAAAAAAAAAAGGGAAGGGTTAATAAGTCCTTGTGGCTTAAGCCCCTGGTCAATTCCCTCTGACCAAGGACCAGGGATATGAGTAGCCTTGCTAACATGCAGAATGCACTGAAAAGTGGATTATTGTAGATACAGTTAGCTTACAATTTAGCATTCTATCATTTGATCTCCCTTATGATCCATTTAAATATTCTACATTTTATTACCTTCTGCTTCCTTTTCAATTGAGTATTTTATCTGTTCTATTTGTTATTCTTGTTAGGTTTTTGTGTTCGCTTTAAAATGTTTTTATTTATATGAAATTCCTTGAGGGTATGGCAGAGGAGGTGGGGGGAGAGGTTAATCTAATGGGGAGCTAATAACCATGAGTACAAGAATGAAGAAAATGTTCTAAAACAGATTGTGGTGATGATTGTACAACTCACCTTGTTATGACTAAACTATTGAATTGTATGATATGTAAACATATGTCAATAAAACCATTTAAAAATTACTTATATGAGCTCAACCTAGGTATTAGTCCTTTACACGTTCTGGGTACTAGTCCTTTATTGGTTACAATTAAAGTCTATACTGATACATTCATTCTTTTTTGTTGTTGTTGTTTGTTTTGTTTTGTTTTTTGTGGGCATCGCTGCCTCTAGTGGTCGTGGGCGCTACCCAGTGCTGCTCCCGAGAGCTGCCACTGGATTTGAACCACCAAGCCTGTGGACTAACATTCACTCTTTAAGATGTCTTTGAATGAATACAAATTTTCCATCCTAATGCAGTCCTTTAAAGTTAATATACTTTTGTGTCTTGTTTTAGAATCTTCCTGTAGTGTAAGGTTAGGGAGATATTCTTGTATTTCTATTTTTTTTTTTTTTTGGCATCACTGCTCTCGGTGGTGGGAGTAGGAGGCCCAGCCCCACTGCTGGAATTGAACCTCCGTCCCAGTGGGCCGCAGTTCCGCGCACAATCACTACGCCACCAGGGCTCAGTCCTCTTGTATTTCTTTTCTCTCTCAAATTTAGATGTTTTGCTACAGAGAATAATGTTTCATGGTGTGAACTGGGAGAAACAATTCCCCCCTTCCATGCCTGTTTAATTGTTCTAGCATCTTTATCAAAAGAATTGTCTTTCCTCATTTCTCCACAGGGCCTTAATTATGCCTACATATGCAAGACCATTAATGACTTCTCTATTCTCTGCTATTAACCTAATCAGAAATGCAATTCTGCTATATAATCTTAATAACAGCTTTAAAGTAATTACAAAATGAACAAATCCTTTGACCCATTTTAAATTTGTTCTAGTTATGCTTCCCCGCTCCCCCCCCCCCCCCCCCCCGGCTCCCCACTTTCATGATCTCAAATCTACCTTACGAATCCAGCTACACCAGAGCATGTACACTGGTACAGATATGAGCTGGAAACACAGGGAATTCAGGACAGATAAACTCTTCAGGATCACTAATGAGAGTAACAATAGCAGGAGGGGAAGGGGGAAGTGGGGGGTGAAAAAGAGAACTGATCCCAATGATCTACATATAGCCCCCTCCCAGGGGGACGGAACACAGAAAATTGGTGAAGGGAGATATCAGTTGGTGTAAGACAAGAAAAAAAAATTATCAAGGGTTCATGAGGGAGGGTGGGGGGAAATGAGAAGCTGATACCATGGGCTCAAGTAGAAAGCAAATGTTTTGAAAATGATGATGGTGGGCTGAGCCCCGGTGGTGTAGTGGTTGTGCGCGGGACTGCGGCCCACTGGGACGGAGGTTCAATTCCAGCAGTGGGGCTGGGCCTCCTACTCCCACCACCGGAGAGCAGTGATGCCCCCCCCCCACCCCGCAAAAAAAAAAAAGTGATGGTGGCAGCAAATGTACAAATGTGCTTGACACCATGGATGGATGTATGGATAGTAATGAGTTGTATGAGC